>JADBJO010011697.1:20000-62910 GCA_016801955.1 Conus betulinus | reverse complement strand
CTTTTACTTCACCTCGTCATTCTGTCCTTCTAGCTATAGTATGTTGGATACAGGGTTGGTACATTTATATGTGTATGAAAATTTAGAAGTGCTCTGGTCAAAGATTGGTACATGTTCCTTCTAGGATGGTCTTTTCTAAAGATAGGCGTACTCTACTAGTTGGTGGGCTTGTGTTGCAGCGAGGACACTCCTGTTGCCCGAATTTATGGACTGTTCTCGCCCTACGCTGAGGAATACATGACAAAGAACTCTTCGTCCCTAACCTAATGGTGATAAATGTGAACTCACGTATGACGTCTGGTGAATAGCATGGTTGTAAGGGTACTTTGTACGTATAATATGATACTAAGCTATAGTCGTTTCATTCACGCTGCTGGGTAATGCCAACATACATATTCCAGCAATCTAGTGCTTATTGATTGCATAAGCTTGCTGCGTATCCCAAACCAATAATTTTCTGCTTTGTTCATTTTTTTGTTTTTTCACAATTGCGCATGTTCATCCCTTTCCAAAACCAAATGTTAGCAACCGGGACTTTTACATGATAAGATGCTCTGTATCCCAGTGGTCTTTTTCCTTCGCGCTCCACACTCGTCCTAAGACCCTGCGGAAGGAACACACGTCTCTGCCGAGTCACAGAGGAATGTTTTAGAGGGCTAGGGAGGGGTTGTAGGTCAGCTCTAACTAGCATGTGGTCACCCACAGAGTTGAACCTCGTCCGTGACCTCAGCCCAAACTGTTCATTAATCACTTCAATGGCTGACTACTGAGAGTCAATGTATAACAATCATATTGATTTAGCGACTCATTGTCGCTATGAACCTTTACAGGCGTAGAATTTGTGCTATGAATGGAGTTAAGATTTGAAACTTCATTTCAGTTTTTAAGCCTGATTTTGCCATCCTAATGATATAAAAAAAAACCCCTGTTTAAAAAAGAAAAAAAAAACAACAAAAAACCTTAGGTCAGTCAAGAGTGAATACATACGATGATAGTCTTGATTTGACAACTTTTTCACATTCATTTATTTAATCATTTGTATCCATCTCATCCGCCTACTTTTGTACCACTTTCATTTTCTTATCCCAGGATTTTAGACGCGTAAACATGGGTCCAATAGTTTCTTTTAACTCCATGAAATTTGTTTGTGAAGGCAGAGACTACCACTGTATCTTGAACCCACAATTCTCTTGCATGCTATGTCAAGCGTTCTGCAAATGACGTCACACATCAGGCACTTGAAGAGAATTACTCTCTGCACTGGGTCCCCTAGTCAAAAACTACTTAACTTGTGGTTTTTTAATGTTCAAGAGTGTCTTTTTAATTTTTCAGTTCTGCCGTATTTTTAGATTGATGCACAATTGTTCCATTGTAAGAGCAAGGTCCGCCACAGTGAAAAATGATCATAATGGTGACGTCTGCTTCTGGAATCGGTTCTGACGATTATGACCCTTTTTGTTAATTGGGACGACTGGTCAAAGTGAAACCTGTTTCATAGTGAGATGCCCTGCAATTAAAAGTTAGTCCTCTGAGTGTCCGTCTCCTTACACACACATGAAAGTCAAAGCTTTGAAGTTTATGCCCGATTGTGAATTATTTTGTAAAGAAATAGCTGAACAGACACTGATCATTCAGATTAGATACTGGATTTTGAGAAATTTCCTAGCCTAGCAAGATATCTTTGTTTATACTGCTTTTGGCTTTGATTTTTTTAGTTTAGTATAAATCACCTATGAAATTAAGTTGTGACAATAAATTATTGATATTGTATTCATTTTTTAAGGCAATAGCTTCCTTAATTTATGATGACCATTGCTAGGTTTTATTAAAGTGTGGAAACTGTCAAACTGACATACTTAACCATGGCTGCATATGTAGACTTATTCCTCTTAGCATGTGAATCCTTGAAATCTCATTTTACTTTTTTAGATCAGTATGTGTTCCGTGGTTTCCAGCTTCTATTTTGGATTTCAGGTAGGGTGATCTCAATTCTGATATGCCACCCAAACAGTGACGCCAACTTGTCACATTAGCATCAGTTCGTGGACCTATTGGTGTAATCTTACGCGTCGAGAATGCCACAGGTCATCAGTCTGGCGTCAGGCCTGAGGCGTTGGACAACCAATGTCCAGGGGTGTCTGTGGCACGGTTAGTCCATTCATGTGTATACTTCATACAAAGCCCTCACCCATAACAAATGAATATTTCCGTAGAACAATCCTGCCATTTCAAATTTCAGTCAGCATGGACTCAAAATCAGCTATCAACAGCTCATTTTTTTCTTATTGAACCGTTTTTGTTTAAAGAGTTGTGTCAGTATTCGTCAGACTCAGCTCTAACCTATGCATGCATAAAATACGACAAACTTACGCCCCTGTTTTAAGGTACAGAAAATAGCGGCTGCTCACAAATCATGCCTTGCTGCTTTTGATATCGTCAGAGTCCAATTTCACAATGAAGGGACGAGATATTAGACCCACGTGTATTTGTCCCGCGAAATTCTGCTGACGGCTCGACCCTGGCTTTTTGAATGCCCAGTTTCATCGGCTGATCCACCAGTTTTGGCCAACATCCTATTAGCTTGCTCTGTGCTATTAGGAAGCGCCATTTTTTCTAGCAAACGTACAATTAACTTGCAATATCCGGCGCTTTCGTTACTTCCTGCTTTCAAAAGCATCGTTTGCTTGAATCACCGAGTTTAACATCCTCTATAGAAGCCGTTGGAGACATACGTACTATTCGTCCGGCTTGAAAATAAGACGGGGCTTTACGTCCCTTTTACCATTGGGGTGTTCTGCTTCTGCCCTCAAAAGCATCTGTCTGCTTCCTTCAACTCGCCGATCGTTTCAAGGCTAATTTTGTTTGGAAAAATCTTTTTACCATAATTAAAAATAAATTTCCATGAATCGCCCCGTGATGCTACTTTTTTTTTGTTAATTGCCATAGATAAATACGCGTAGTTCGGTCGGGGCGTCAAGCCTGCATTGCGTATTGTCCAGAATGATGCTATGGCTACACTTAATTATACGATAGCATAGATAAATTGATTCATATCCCAGCCCCGACTGCAAAGGGGCCATTTCAGTCGGCTGTCGCCCCGCATTGAGGACGCAACCCCTTTTGGGAGAGGTCTTTTTTTATTTTATGATTTTTTAGTTCATTTTTTAATAACAGATCACACAACACCCCACACACAAAACTCCTTAACACATACCTAGAAATTTGCTCTGTTGGGTAAAATCTCTCTTCGAACTAAAGTCTTAGATGAAAAATGCTTGACCTCTTTCAGAAATGAAAAACAATCCCAGCTGGGTGAGGGCATCTACTTGAACAGGGTTTTTTATGGAATCTGCCCTGTAAAGTGTTTGTTCCTCACATCATGCAGAGTCGCAACATCCTAAAAGACCCTGTCCTTTCATTTGAGAGGTCACATGACGTGGAATAAACCATGTAGTTTCGTTCACCTTTTAAAGTAGTGTAAGAACAAGTGTATGTCACAGGGGTGAAGTTGCGGCCTATGTGCAACAGGACGTCAATATTTTCTCTCTTTTTTCAGGGACTTTCCATTGTATCATGAGAGTGATATTTATGAGCCTAAGTCCAGCTGTGTTGGGCGCCGAATACAGCTGCTGTCGTTACAATATCACATTTTAAAGTCACTCAACTTGCCGCGGGTCCTCCTGGAAAGCTCGACCTAGGTTGCAATGCCGTTCAGAAAAGAAATAGGAAGACATGACAATGAATAAGTAATATGATAGCGTTCGAACCAATCCTCTCTATTTGATTGTCAGGCCCACACACACATGAAACCGGGAAAAAACGTGAATAATTTGAGCAAGACAGCTAGCTTGCCAGTTAACCTACATTTTGAACTCTTTAGTAAGGTTTGTCCTGCCCGCAGTCTGTATTTTTTTTTTTTCTTTTAATATCCTTTTCTTTATAGCTAAAAAAAAAAAACTTTTTTTCTTGAACAACTTAGTCGTTAGGGGAAAAACAAGTGGCGATTTCTTTGTTTAATTTTAATTTTGGAATACACTTCCTCAAAATAAAACAGTTGTATTGAACCAGGAATTATCCTCTCTGATTTTTTTTTTTTGTTTTTTTTTTCTTCCGTTGTCCTCCGGTGGATTTCTTTTTTCTTTCGTTCTTTTTTTTTTTCTTTTTGTTTCGGTAAGTATACTTTACATCATTAAATAGTTATTGTAAGGTATTTTTGAGTCGATCTGGTGCCCCTCCCATTGCATGTTTGTATATCAGTGACTTATAAGGTACATTCACGTACAATGTCCCTTATCCATATAAGGGCCAATCCATTGAAAGTAATATTACTGCCTAGGATTCCCATGGAAAGTTCGTCTATTAATGTATGTAAATGTTCTGTACATGTTGACTAGCCATTACCTTATGAAATCCACGTGCATTTGGTAATACTTGATTTGCTGTCGTTTCATCATTCCATTGTTGATGTTGTCACGATCTCATGCATTTATTTAGGTGGTTCTTTTGTATTTTTTGTGGAGTTCATAATACTTGTATTAATAGTAAAATATATTGCGATTATTAACTGATGAGATTTACATTAGGAGAAACCAAATTGCTTTATTGCCACTGACGAGATTGTATTCTTGCTGGTATTGTAGGTTTGTTCTTTTACTACTTATCTTTTTTTTATTTTTTTGGACAGTGGTGCCATCATTAGTTTAATACAAAGAAAATGTGCATAAGATATTATGAATTATCAAAATGATGACCGCATCAATAAAGCTATGATGACGCTACGCAAAACGCATTGCTATCTGTACAACTAATGTTATTCAATAAGACTTAGTTGCCCATGGTTCAAGGATTGCGTACATTTCAGTAATTGAGCCCATCGCTAAATCAAGGAACAGGGAGAAAAAATGAGACCTGAAAGGGAAGAGGAAATATGTCTGATTCTTGGTCTCTATGGACCCCTATAGTTGTGCACAGGTTTTGGAGCACTATATTATGATTAAGCAGGAATGCATGACACCAACCAAAGGCTATAATCGAAACTCTGCTTTAAAAACCCCCTTCAATGGATTTTATTCCGTTCATGCAAAACCCACCCCCGACCCCCGCGCTGTAAATAATCCAGCATTATTTATACTGACCGCAGCCCCAATATAGTAAAACCCGGCCTACTTATGTCCATTTGGGAAACTTTGATATGCCCATCGTAAGGCTAAGCTTATCTAAAGAATTACGCTAAATTTTGGTAATACACGGCTATGGGCAGCTATGGCGCTGTGTGTGCCTCAACAGAACAAAAACATTTTCAGATGGCAAAGGAAGACGATGTCTCAGCCTAACATCCGCAAACCCTGCAAGAGATGTGAAGAGGTTAAAAATCAAAACAAGACACAGGTTACATTCAAGATTATGGGCTGGCTACCAACTAGAATTTGATCACATCATAAGTGTGAGTGAGAATTTCCTTCAAATGTGTTTTGTGGTTAAAAAAAAAATTTCCTGTAAGCCTCAGTTAAGTTATAGCTGTCCCCATGTGCAGTTCTGCCTAAGGCTAACATGCCCTCTGTTTCCACTGGCAGAGTTGGACTAGTGTTCAAGGAAGATCTCAGACCAGGATGGATGGGGGAAAAGGTCAGAGGACCTTTTTGACTTCCCACACTGCACATCAGGTATGAAACATGGCTGTTACTGTCGCTTATCTCTGTACTTGTGTCATATGTTCTTTGTTAATACAATAAATTGCTGCAAGTGTGTTCAAAAACACTTTCCTATTAGATAGCCGACAGATACAAGATGTGATGAGGCCCGAACCAACAGCAGCAGTTGCAATCCCAGTTTGGGTAATTAATATTCAAACACCGTATTTAGAAAACAAAAAAAAACACACCACACACAACACAAAAAAAAAGAGGGGAAAATGATGAGTTTTGTGCAAGTGTGTGCTTTTGGGGGGGGTGGGAGGGGAAGGGAGGAAGCATGTTTTGGCCAAGGGAGCCGACAGTCAGGATTCAAACACTATAGCAGAGGTAACCAAAGAATACGTCTGTTATGATCCGCATACTTTTCTTCCAAGTTTTCAGTCCCACTCCTTGATTGGCTGTGGCTTTAACGGATTTCGGTCACTGGCAGGCAAGAAAAGCGTTGCACACTCAACCAGCAGATAATTATGTTCAGCCAAACAATGGTTTCCAAAGCGCAGGCCCAAAAGGTTTCAGAGTTGACCCATTACCAGGCTGACAGATGTCCAAGATCATGTGGCAGGGGGTGTGGGGGTGGGGGAGGGGGGGGGCCGGGGGGGGGGGGGCGCGGGGGGGGGGGCGGGCAGCGGTCCCCTGCTGAGGGGGAAAGCAGTGCTCCGAAGCAGGTTGTCCGATGCTCAGATAATCCATGGGGTTGACGGGGGCTGACATGATTCGTCAAGGGAAGTGCAGCCAAAAAGAACAACGTCAGCAAGGGTCCCGGACTGATGGTCTTGAAATGGTTGCCAAGAAGACGTTAAAAGTACAACGAGTTGTTCGAGGACTTTTGCTGGAGACATGAATGCTTGCCCCGGAGTGTGGAGTATGTGCTTGTGATGTTGGCTTGTGTTGTGTTTGGTTTGCAAATAAAATCAACCAAATCCAAATCTTGAGCCTGCCCCTGTGGCTTCCCTTTTTCCTTGGGAGAGACAGCGAGTGTGATAGTGCAGACCCAGTTTCCTCGCCCACAACGATTGAGAGTAGTCATGTCAGTAATTGTTTTATCGATAAGTACATAAATTTGTGTGTAATTGTTTTGTGTTTTTTACGCTAGGTACTGTCTTCCATACGAGTCCATATCCAGTGTGCCCTGTGCTGTGTGTGGTGTCGTGTGTGTGTCTGTGGGTGTCCCCCCCCTGTGTGTGCACACTAAATACATCACACAGCGATGAGTGGGTGTACAGGCAGCTTGCTCCTTAAATGAGATCAACAGTTGCACACCCAAGCCATTAAAGTCTCACAGTTTCATTCATGACAGAATCAATTCCACAAGAAGTAACAAATTCTCACAACAATTATTCACATACACATTGCTTTTTTTTGAAAAAAAACCACAAATTAGGTGCTGACTAATCACCAAAACTCTTAGATGTCAAAAACTCAGTGTCATGCAGACTTACCCAATAACAAAAGACACTCCCACCAGACAGTACTCGAGCAGAACTGACACGCTTTGCCAAAGTCTGGAACTTGCTCAGAAGGTCAGGGAGTCCTAGCCTCACTTGGCATCGTGTAAGGAAAGAGAGTAAGAGGGAGCAAGAGATCTGGTATATGAGCTTCAAAACCTATGCATTCATTGAAAACTCACTGTATGACTCCACCAACTCTGCTGGAAGCATTCATTCTTGCAAAAACCACACCACACAGAAAAAATAAATAATTCTCACTAAACAACGGCACCAGACCTCCAAAAGCTAGTAAAGACAAGATGATTGCTTACAAGCATTGGCTCCTTTTTGGCTACTCTATACCAATTCAGTTAAGGACACAAAATGTAGTTTAAACACACATTCCCTGCAACTTATAAATGTGAAGCAAAAAAAGTGTATCATGCAAACTTTAGCAGGGCCCCAAATTCACATAACGCACTTAACTTTTCAACCACATTGTGGGGTCACATTATAGCAACAGCTTAGATCTAGGATTAGATGCTTACCATGCATAACCATCATCCCCCCTGCATGCCTCCACCATCCCCACCTGCTGCCTTTCTTTCCATTTGCCCCCACGCAGCATTTGCCCTTCAAGCCTCAGCTCTCCCTCTGGACAATTGAGAGGAGTGTTTCACTCACACCAGAGTTCAAACAGGCAAGTCACTAGTTTTTCACTGGACTTCAGGAATTAAAAAAAAAACAATCTATTGATCAATTCAACTAGCTAGTCCCAAGGGGAAAAAAACCATAAAAACTCCCTTGCCTCTTTCATGACGAGGGCAACAGCTGGTAAGGGTTCATGATTCCTTTGGGTGGTCCATTAAGGTCTTGCTATTGTCTGTCATCAAGCGCACCGACGGCATGAGGCGGACATCTGCCTGTGGTATGATGAAATCCCTTTTCTTGAAGCCCAGGGCATTTTTTTTTTTTTTTTTATTTGCGTTGTTCAGCATTGATGCTGCCCCTTTCTTCTTTGCGCCACCCAGTCATAGGATAGAAGCGGCTATCACTGCACCGGTCCATGCACATCGTGGTCCATACTCTGAAGACTGTTAGGTTCAGCGCGTTGCAGGTTCACCTGCGGGCAACCCACCACAGAAAGCAACCCACCACACCTCATCCCCGCCGAAAAGTTGGGACGCCCCAGCACTGAAACCAAGCGCAGTGCACAAATTGAATACTGAAGAGAGATGAACGGCCCTGTCTTAAAGGGATAGCGAACGCCAACCGATTTACCAGGCGAAAGCATCGATTCGCACACACTGAAATTTGATTATCCCGGCAGTCACTTACAACTGCCCAAACAAAGAAGGCTCTGTACGTCTCCACTGTCCAGCTGAGATATGGCACTGCATGCCGACAAGAATCAAACGCAATTTCACCAGGAATATCCGTAGTCGAATCAAGATGATCGGACTCACTGAAATTGTAACGATTTCCTCTCTGGACCTGAACATATTGCATATCACTGTGCAAGCTATCACATGCTGAAGGCAAGGACCATAAGTGATGCATCCCCCCCCCAACTCCCCATGATCCGATAGTCCATTACCTCTGCCGAAGTACTCCCACACTTTCAAAGTGTTCCATCCACTTTTTTAAACAAGCACACCAACTCATATCACACTGCAGCACCAGCGAAGCGACAGGCTCACATGTAGTGGTGATCACAGTCTTGGATCCTAGAAGGGAGGATGGAGCCGGACTCTGGTTCTGCAAGTCAAGGACCAGTACTCCTTGGAGTCCCCCTTTGCACCTTAGTGGTGTATCTTTTTCTTGTCTGGCCTTCTGAGCCGACTACTCAGCCAATACGCGTTGACAAGGTCAAGTGAACAGCGATGGGAATGCCGCGAACAGACCGTTATGGATAAGTCCTCGGTGACAGAATAGGACTAGGCACTGTTATTCCGCGGATCCTCTTTAGAGGGCCACAGCAAAGGTCAAAATCCACTAACATAGCGCAAAGCCTCTGCTCGTGTCCGAGCTGCTTCTGCTTCGCCACTGTCAGCACCAGCAACAAGTGCTGATGAAGCGTTGCGCGGCATGAAGTGCACCAATCGTAGGTCATTGATGCGTGGAATACTATTTCGCCGGGTGGGCTCTGCAGTCATAGAAAACATGAGCTTTGCGTGCACCCATAGCGCGGCTGCTACCATCGATCGTTCGGTCGCCCACGTCATGCCATCCATTAATGATATCTCGACAGAGCGCATTAATTGTACCTTGCATAGTACTTAATTAGGAAATGCCCCTGTGTGTAGCCTGCTCCCCCATATGACACAGCCTAGGTCTTCCAAGGTTAGGGGTTCAGGATTGTTTCACAGCTGATCGTTGCTTTCGCAGTTGCAGGACTCGCGCCCTCTCTGGTTCCATCTAGCATACTTCCGAGTGTGTTTTTCCTTCTCTTTTTTCTGTTATACATAGATGAGAGCCAGAGAATATTAGATACGGTTACTAGACAGTTAAGCATTTTACCTCACGAGGAACATATGTTTCTCTCTCACAGTCCAGGCATCTAGCGGCTTATGAAGCTGCTAGCCTATTACCCCAAGCCAGCGCGCCCAGAGCATCACCTTGGGTATAGGCTGCGTATCTATACCTCACTAGCATGAGGCTCTACCTATGCCTTTACGCTGTTAACCCTAGTTCTCACAAGCAGAGGATAGTCTGGTTATAGATGGTAACCTATAAACTCACAGAGCACAGGAGGATTCACCTGGTTATAGTTGGTAACCTATTCCCTCACAAGCACATGAGGATTCTAATGCGCTTATTACTGTGTAACCTATTTCTCTCCACCAGGCAGAGGATTACCTGGTATAACGTGTAACCGATTTCTCACGTAGAACTATTTCTCCAAAGGAGCAGATTTCTCCACCATGGCAAGGATCTACCTGAATCCCTGTTAGTAGCCTATTCTCCCCCAGGCAAGAGGCATCTACCTGGTTATGAGCTGGTAACCGTATTAGCCTCACAAGGGGGGGGGCCAATTCATCACCTGGTTATAGTCTAGCGTACCGTACTCCTTCACAGGCAGCGGAATCTACTTTTAAGCTAGTAGCCTACTTACTCCCCCCCCCAAGGGTAAGAGCGATATCTACTGCCTTTTATAGACTGGGATAACTCGCACTATACATCACAGGCAGAGGATCTACTACTAGTTATAAATAGCTGGCAACCTATATCCTCACTAGGCAGAAGACAACTACCTGGTTATAGCTGGTTTTAACATACGCCTCCACAGTTGCTGTCGGCTGGGATCCTTGGTATATGCTGATAAAACCCATATCCTCACAGGCAAGAGTGAGTCTACTACTGTGTTTTAGGTGGTACCTCTCCACCTCACAGGCCCAGAGGACTTACCTGGTTAGAGACCTGCTGTAACCTATTCCACAAGGCAGAGGATCTACATGATTATAGCTGAATAATCTATTCCTCTCAACAGTCAGAAGAGAATCTAACATGATTATAGCCTGGCGCCTAACCTATATTTCTCACAGGCCAGAGGAACTACAATGAATTAGCGCGGGTAACTAATTCCTCATGGGCAGAGGAATCTACGTGATGTATAAGCTGGAAGCCGACTCCTTTAGGGCAAAGATCTACCTGTGTTTTTTTTTTTTAAAACAGCCTGATAGCCAGGAGCCAGTAATAAGCCAAGGAGGCTCTACAACCCCCCCACTTGAAATTGTTTTAGCTTGCTGGTTACGAGTACTACGAGAACCTCTCTTTAAAAAAAAAGATATTAAACTGCAAAGCAAGCACTGCACTGGACAGAATCATTCAGATTAACTCTTAAACATTCTTTACCTACTCTGTACATTTATAAAAGAATAGCCATTTGATTGAGCATCTGAGAAGAGAGAGATGCGATGATGAGGTAAGAAGACGAGATGAGAGAGACAGAGACCATACGTGGACGAAAAAAATGTTAAACAGGCAGTAAGTTTAGAAAAAATTCTCTTAACTTTCCCAATGGAAAGCAATTCCTTTCTAAAGTTTTTGTATGCCCCCAGATTGACACCCAAGAGACCATTAGCCGATAATGCGACAAACCTTCCTCAATTAACCATGACATGGGAAGGATTCCGTTATCGATTCACTGGAGCTCCACGAACTCAGAAACAGCACATGCGAACCAGAGCGATGCTGACCGCACAAACAATCTGCTGCATGTCCCTGCTTACCGTCGGGGTCCCAATGTGACCGCTAGCCAACCCCGACGCGTCTGGATGACCCCATGCAGCCCGCTGCCGATGTATGTACAGCCCCACCAGGTTGGTAGAAAAGGGACGACAGTCAGGGCGCAGCGATAACGTCATACTTTGTAACAGTAGCCATCGTTGAAGCAAGCCCTCCTTTATAGCATGGCGTTACCGTAGAGACCCAGAATCATCGCCCGTTCAAAAAAGCAAGCAGGGAGCTGCTCAACGCATTATCTATGCCTGTTAGAGTCACCAACTAGTGCGTACTTCTAAGACTTGAAAATCAAATAAAACTATCACAGATCTACTATGTGTTGAAAGAAGAAATCATTTGTTACGCCAGATTACAGGGACAAACACATTACAAGCACAAATCACCGACAATGTTTTGAACCCTCATCAAGGTCTTCTTCAGCAAGCAAGATAACCACATTTCAGGAGCAATCCACCTTTTATTCTCCACTTCATGGTTAGACTAACGCATGGAGTAGATTCACATACTGCCGATCTTTCGCCGATTTTTTGAGATTCAAGAAAGCCCATACGCCGTGCCAAATTCGTCCTCCGACCCCGTTATTGCCAGTTCTTGGTTTTTTATTGTTTGCGCTGATTCAAAAAAACCCCCCCTCTTTCTTGCGCCAAATTCAAGATTCATCACCTCATCCTTGCGCAGCAAACCTCAAAAAGATAAGTCGCATTGATTTGTTTCTTGTTCACATTGTCCCCTGAATGTCTTACCCTTGAAGAAACCTAAGAGGTCGAATGCAGCAGGTTTTGTCTTGTAAATTTGTTTTGTCCTTGTTCCTGGGCAGATCACTATTATATAATCTTTTTTTTTTCTTTTTCAAATTTTTTTTTTTTTTTTTTTTTTTTTTGTTTTGTTTTTTTTTTTTTTTTTCAATTTACGGCACCACAACCCTTCATATCACCACCTCACCTTTTGCAACCAAAATCTGTAACGCTTTTCATTCTTGGGTCAACACATCCATGAAAAAACAAACAGCAGTTTCCTTAATCCTATCTATCTCCCATCTCCAGATTGTCAATCTAATATGTCCTAGAACAGACAGAAATAATGGAAGACGTAAAGGTCTGTCAAAGAAACGAAAAGAGACCCTAACAAAACAAGTAAACAAAGACCATTCCCAGAAAAGAGTCAACTGAAAACGTAACTGTTACATTTTCGGTTCTTCCGAGTCAGCATAACACATCATCATAGCGCAGGGGGAAGACGAGTTCCAATGGTTGTTATAGTATGTTTCAGTATATTGACAATTTGTGTGTCCCCTTTATGATTATGCCTTTTAAACTAACCAAACCTCCCACTCGAGTTATCTACCAACTTCAAGGGTCGAGACAAAGATGGAAAAAACCAAACACAACATGCTTGTAATGATTAGTTTTCTTCTTCATACCAGATTCTTTACAGATAACCTGAATGGCGTTTCTAATAAACACAAATCATGAATTTAGAGGCATGAGATAGACTCAGAGGCAGACCAACAAGTCCGACAGGAAGATTTTGAAAAACACAAATAAATTATTGAGTTAAAGTGTTTTTTTAGGTTACACAGATATTCGAACTACATACATTTTCAAGTTGAATTGCGTATGCAAGACGGTCACTGAGTGTTTCAGATAGACTATCAGTCCGATTGCCAAATACCCAATACCACCAACCCCCTCTCCAGCTGATAACACTCATGTACCCTGCCACTTTGGGCTAGCAGGGCAAATCCCAACACAATAAGTTGTGCACACTAATACTGTTGAAAAGAAGACAAGTGTGATGTAACTGTCCACATCATAATAATATCCACATCTATCCACATTTAACTGTCCACATCAATGCTCTAAACACTACGTCGTGATGTTGCCAAAATGTCAGAGAACACAACACTGGTTAAAGAGAGCAGAGCAGCGACAGCGCAGACAGACAAGACAGACAGGAGAGAGCAGAAGAAGATGCGATGAACACTTGTCCCACAGCAAATCACGCAACACAATGGGTGGGTGGTCGCTGTCCCCTGGTTCATAACAGTATCTAAACCATGAGAAACAACAACAACAACAACAACAAAACAAACACACTTCAATTGCCAATAGTGGTAATACTGGCAAATCCCGTGGAGGTGGCCGTACTGCCCCAATATGCATTTCTGACACTCTCTTGATCGAATTTTTGTCAGGATATGAGTGACTTTTGTCAGTATTTCTGTTAAACCGCACTCTGACTCAGCTGGCTATAAAACTAAAAACCTCAGCCCTGGTGGCCTGAGCTGCCTTGAAAAGACACACAGAAAAACCCAGATTTATGCGCAGCAGACAAACAAAACCCAAACACTGTACACAGCTGACAACACACGTTCAACATCCTGGAACTGAAGACTGAACCACAGCTGAGAAATATGGTTTCAAAGCGTAAAAAAAAAAAAATGGACTTGTTGAGGATCCGGACCACCTCGCCTGCGATTCGAAGCCTATCGTGTGGAGTCTGCTGGCGCAACGGCATCTTGTTAACAGGTGTCCATGTATCATCTGGAGTGAGCTGAAGTCTTATGATTAAGTAAGATGATAATCAATAATGCTAACAAGAATTTTGATGTCCTGGCATGAAATCCCCCCAAAAGACTCCAATTTTGAAGTTGAAAATTAAATGCTGCTTCTGAATCCAAAACCAAGATGAACCATGAAACCCTTTATTACAAACATAAACAAACAAGGATGGAAACAAAAAGCCCCTCGTTTTATCAGAGAGCTTGCCTTACCAGAATCTTTTTTTTTCCTTATCCTGTCCTAAAAACGGTTATATTTCCAAAAGAAAATGCACACAGTCATTTATATTAGTCAATGGATGCATTGAAAAAAAAAAAAAAAAAAAAAAAAAAACAAAAAAAAAAAAAAACCAAGCAAATAACTTAAACCTTTATGAAAAAACAAAAGAGAGAGAGAGAGAAACATGTCAATCAGAAACATTAAAAAAAAACAAAAAAACAAGCAAATAACTCAAAACCTTATGACAACAAAAAAGAGAGAGAGAGAAACATATCAATCAGAATCTTTACACTCGACATTCTTGTTGCGGGTTAGCGGTAATAATGAGGGGTAAAGGGTATAGATAAGTTAGTAACGACGGAAGTGACCCTCACCAAAAAAAAATGAAAATAAAAAAACACAAAGGGACTGAGGCTGAGAAGCAATGAGAGGCGAGAGGAGAGAGAGAGGGGGAATGAGCTGATGAAGCAGAAAAGAGACAGCAGCAGTATCAGAACAAAAGTACACCCCTATGGATATGGACCGAGGGGAAGAAGGAAAACTGAGGTGTGAGGGGAGATACCAGAATCTTGGACGTTTCCCGTCGCCAGGTGCCATCCACCGCCTTCCCCGACTCCATCAAGCCCTCCAGCATGGTAGACAACTTCTCACCTCATCATGCTCCTTGTTGAGAGCCCCTGTCTCTATCAGCACGTAGAAAGGGGTGTCAGAGATGGGTGTTGGTGAGACGAAGATTGCCCACCACCACTTCCCATGGAGCCCGCGTCCATGAACTCAAATGCTGACAGGATCTCGCCCAGGTGTCGCTTTCGTCTCCTTGAAGATGTCCAGCACCTCCTTCAAAGCTGGTGCACCCTGTCAGGTTACCACATGGAACGCTCCTTCAGTAAGGAAAATGGAACTCCACATTTTTTTCTCTCACTTTAAAAAAAAGTCTGTTTAAAAAAATTAACATAACTTTTTGCTCTCTTCTGTGTACACATCATGCACGTATATGTTGTCATATAATTTATTTTTATTTTCATCAGGTTGTTTCAGGTACTGTTGCCAATACAAATAATAATGTTGCTGCTGCTTTCTGGGCGTTTAATTGCAGCCATTTCAGAAGGCACTCAGTAATCCTTTGCAGAGTCTATCCCTCCTCTCCTAATGGGACTAGCTCATTTTTTGCCTTACAGTCATTTTCATCTAGATATATTTGGCTAAGGTCAATTCATCGAAAGCATTTTTACTGCAAGTTGATTAGTTTTAGTTTTGCTTACAATTCTTGGCGTTTCTGTGTGTGGTGCGTGTGTGTGTGTGTGTGTGTGTGTGTGTGTGTGCAGTCAAGTCAAAAATTATCTTTATTGAGGATATAGAAAAGAAATAAGCTTTACCAGCTTTTATTTAATCATCCGCCCTCAAAAAAAAGCATAAATATCAATTGCAATAATGAAAAAAAACAGAGACAGAAATGTGTGCGTGTGTGTGTGTGTGTGGGTTGTGTGTGTGTGTGTGTGAGAGGAGGGAGAGGAGAGAGAGAGAAAGAGAGAAGAGTGTGGGTGTGTGTGTCTTAGTGTGTGTGTGGGCTTGTGTGTGTGTGAGTGTGGTGTGTGACAGTGAGTGTGTGTGTGGTGTGTGTTTAGTGTGTGTGTGTGTGAGTGTGTGTGTGTGTGTGTGTGTGTGTGTGTGGTGTGTGTGGTGAGAGAGAGAGAGAAAGTGTGTGTGTGGTGCGTGTGTGTGTGGTGTGTGTGGGTGGCTGTGCGTCGCCGAGTGCGCATGCACGCATGCATGTTGGCCATGCATGTGTTCAAGACCAGCACCCTCATTGCCCGAGCAGGTTGGTAGAGATTCAACACACAAATGGAGGAGGAACACTATACTCTTTGCTTGCATTATTCTGACTTGTTCATCTAAGCCACAATCAAGTCTGTTAACAACAGAAACAGAACAGAGAACAATTATCCATTTCTTTTTTTCTTTCATTTTTTTGCAGCTGCACCTTCCCATCTTGTTCAGCATCATTTCTCCCACACTGTTCATTCTGGCCCCCTCTTTCATAACAACCATGTTTTTTTTTGTGTTTCCTGATGCAGTCGAACCACCGGCAGTCAACAGGGCGACAATGAACCATCATTCAGTCATGGGGTGACTCTCCAGAGGAGTCACTGCCCTGCCACTGTGTCATTTGGGTAGTGTTTGGTGGTGCCCGATTCGATATGCGCTGGAAATTGCCTTCTGTGGTGTGCTGTGTGGTGTGTGTGTGTGTGTGGTGTTCATTCATTCTTCTGGTTTAACGTTTGTTTCACTTTAAGTGATATTAGACATGACTGAATGAAGAGAATGACTGAAGGAAGGAATGAATGACAGTGATAAGCCTAGATGTTATATAAAGCATGTATGTAGGTCTTTATATGTGAGTGTATACATGTATATACCTGTATATGTATCTAAACCAAAAACAAAACTAAAAAAAGGTAAAACCGTAAAAAACAGAAAAAAAAAACAGAATCGTTAATACAACAATTATGGATGTGAAATTAATAGAAGATATAGATCTATCCTATAAACAATAAAAAAAAAATCCTTCACTATCTAAACTTAAGCGAGTATAAGAGTGAAGGAGTAAAACTGCTAGGCCATCGTTATAGAACACACAATGACCTAACACAAAACAATCTAAAGAGAAAACCCCAAGCGGACTATGAAAATAAGTGTTCCAGCAATTTCGAATCAGCAAAAAAAGTGGGTCAAAAATATATCGGGTCTTGCAAGTTTTTTCGAGAAAAATTATGTAGACCTAATGATGTATTGTGAAGAAAGTAGTTTAACTTGCGGACAATTAAATAAAATACATGGCTCAATGTTATTTCTTTACCCCACAATACAAGTAGACATTTTTACTAAACTTTTCGCTGTTTTTTAAAGCATTAAGCTTTATCGAATTGAAAGGGAATATATTTGTCCTGGAAGAATAAACTGGAATGAATACAGGTATGGTTTTTTCTATAGTAAAAGGTCTATATTGGAAAAGCTTCCCACTGTTGGATGAAATATCACACATTATTTGAACTCTCTTCCGTGCAGTTGATTCAAGGAAATGATAACATTCTATCGACTGATGGTTTAT
Source organism: Conus betulinus (assembly GCA_016801955.1). Taxonomy (NCBI): domain Eukaryota; kingdom Metazoa; phylum Mollusca; class Gastropoda; order Neogastropoda; family Conidae; genus Conus; species Conus betulinus. Next base: position 45,656 of record JADBJO010011697.1, on the reverse strand, counting down.
TTTATAGTCCTCGGAAGATGACCCCTGCTTTTTTAGCACCACCTTTTTTCGCAGCAGTCCTATCAGCCAAGTCATTCCAAGTATACCACTATGCGAAGGAATCCCGCAAAGTCTATAATAGGCCTTTAGACGCCCAGCAGTTAAACAGATATTTAATTTAGCTAAACAGAAGATCGGGTCCGTTGTGTGTCGAATCATATTTGAGGAATCAGCGGGGCAAGTAAGACTGATTTTAAAACTACAAAAAAAAACCTATTGACATACTACTGGGAACATTGTATTACTGGCAAGTTCTGTTAGAACTCCATTGCTAGCATAACAGCTACTAAGTTCAGCTGTGAATATATAGATAAATACTACCAGAAAGACCGCTCTTTGAGTTTTAAAGCAAAGGAATAACAACAATGCTGCACCAACATTTCCATCATCTAAACAGAAACCATCAGTAACCACCACTGAAGCATGATTTTGATATTTTTCGTTTCCATATACATGTGATTTTGCTAAATTAGTGATGATATTAATTTTTTTCCCTTTTTTTGATCTGTCAATGTAAACCAATATCAAGAAAAGTGTTTGGTATACACTGCCTATGAGGGAATAAATGAAGAAGATGGAATTTTTTAGCCACATCTTTGATATCAATTTTTTGAAACATTCAATCAAATCAGAAGTATATATACTCCTTATCATTTTTGTTCTTGCGACTTTCCCGTACATCACTAATTGCCCTTGATAGGAAAGTAAGTGTTAGATCTAAGTTTCTCTAATGTCTTCTTGAATGTAATTTTTCATGATTGTTAACACTTGATTTTATGATTACAAATTTGTGATGCCTTGCTAGTTCACGGCTAATCATCAAGGGGCAAAATTTGCCAGCTTGTCTCTATATGTTTTGCCATTTTTGGGCACTGAGGCATTTTTATTTTTTGACAGGGATATCCAAGAGCAAGTTTATTGGCTTTTGCAATCCAAACTTGTAACTTTTTCAGAAGACATTTTGGAGCACTAAAAGTTATACTTCTTGACCACAAGTAAAAGTTTTTTTGATCTAACAAGAGCTATGGACAGATGAAGTAGTAAGTTTTTGGAATCCATTCCCCAGGGTAGTCTGCTGATGATTATTTTTTAATAAACTCAAACTTTTCCTAGCCTCTGTTAATATTATATTCAAAATTGAATTCCAAGAATTATCAAGCTGTGTGTGTGTGGTGTGTGTGTGGTGTGTGTGTGTGTGTGTGGTGGGTGCTGCAGCACATCATGCACACACATGCGCTCGCACGCACACATTGGGCCCTTGCCCACAAATCCATGCACACACATGTGTACTTTCACTACACACACACTACACTAATAAAAAAAAAAAAAAAAAAGGTTATTAGTAAAAAGGTTTAAAACCAACTGTTAGGTAGGCACTCGAGGTCTGACCAGCACATTGGGTAATGCGTAGGTCAGACATCTGCTAAGTCGTAGCCACGAGACCCTCTTCTTCAATTCTCTCATCTAAGTTAATCAATTCATTAGGCATCATCAGCTAAAAATCGGGTGCAGTGTGGTGTTCAAAAACTAAGCGGATGTGGTGTAGTGTCTATGGACTAGTCCGCATGCAGAGATGCCTCCTTTGACGAAAATTGCAATGGTGTGTGTGGCGTTGTGTGTGGACGTGTGTGGCTGTGTGCGTAGGAGTGTGTGCGTGTGCGTGCCAGGTGTGCTGCGACGTGCGTGTTGTGTAGCGTGAGTGTGGAAGCATGTGCCGGTGTGTGTGTGCGTTGTCTGTGTGTGTGAATGCATTACAGCGAGGGGTGTGTGTCTGAACAAGTGTCTCTATATAGTGAAGCTGCATGCATAATTCTATCTGAGCTCTAAAATATCACACTCATTTGGTCTGTGTACAGACACGAAGAAGGAAATATTTGTACCAGTTTTTGTTTTTACGTTAAAGAAAAACATGTACGCGAGACTGCATGCCATAACTCTACTTGAGGCTATCAATCATCATCAATTTTACTCATTCTGTGTACCTGAACAGAATTTACACTTGGACCATCTCTTTGTTGTTGTTTTTTTTTAAAGAGAAAATTGACACACAAATAACAGCAGCTCTGGAGGGCGAGCTCATTCGCACTGGTCTTTGCGACTAGGCCAGTCTTTTGGTCAGTAGGGGGCTAGTAGGCGGTGTCCTGTGTATGTTGGATCACAGCAGGCGCCACTGCAGCAGTGCAGTGTCTCCCTCCGCTGGGTTTGTCTCTGGATGACTTGACACTGACCGCTCCCTGTGGATTGCCGGTGCTGGGCTGCAGTGGGTTTGGCAGCGATGTGGCTATGGACAGGGAATAAGAACAATCAGCGTGGTTGCAATATCACTGGAGTGGACACAGAAGATGGGACAGCACCAAAAGAAAAAAAAAAAAAAAAACAACAGAAAATCAATAAATAGAAAAAAAGAGCATCCCACTAACCAAGCAGAGCCACACTGACAGCGCCAGGCCGCTGGGGACACAACATGGCCGCCTTGGTGATAATTCCCAGGGTCCCCTCGGAGCCAATGAGCAGCTGCTTGAGGTCGTAGCCGGGGTGTTGTCTTTGCGCAGCGTCGACATGCAGTCCAGCACTTCCCACCAGAGGGCAGCACCTGTCAGAGAGGCAGCATGGCAGGCTATCAGGGGTCCGTTAAGGAGCAACAGGGTTTTCCTGTTTGCATAAGCATAACATTCAGTTTGACTTTATGGAAGAAGTTTTTCTTTTCTTTATGCTTCCCTGACAGACCTACTCACTTCCCCAAACAGAGCTTTATTAGGGCATTCTTGATAAACAAATAAGCAGACAATTAAAAATGTTAAAAAAGAAAATGACATGATACAAATACTACTGAAAAAATCAAATAAAGATTAAGGAAACTGTTTTTTCTGCTAAGGAAGAGACTTTATCTTCTTTTATCACTGGCATTTATAATATGACAGTGACCCTGTACGCAGACCTACAGAGAGACCTGAATGTATTTACCCCTGTAATTCTAAGGCAATGTTTCATTTCTCACAAAAACAGTTTGAAAGTTGAGCAGTTGGTCAATCCTTTTATCTCATATGATTATGTTCTAAAAAGACTTTCTTAATGCCCATTGTCCTGATTAATCATATTTCTTTCCCACTAAATAGGTATACTGGGTGTGTGTGTGTGTGTGTGTGTGTGTGTGTGTGTGTGTGTGTGTGTGTGTGTGTGTGTGTTCGTTCTTTAATTTAATGTCTATCCACTTTACAGTGATCTTAGACAAAAATAAGAGACAAACAAATAGGCAAAACAAACAAAGACAAAACAAACAAACAAACAAAAAATGTAAAAAGCAGGCCGGTGGTGTGTGTGTGTGTGTGTGTGTGTGGGGGGGGGGGGGGGGGGGGGGGGGGGGGGGGGGGGGGGTGGGGGGGGGGGGGGGAGCAATAAAATGTGTGTTGTTTTAAAATGTTATTAAAAGCGTATGGAGTATGGAGGTAGTGTAGTATGCTAATTTTTGCATGCATAGTCTATTTTAATTAATGAGATACCAATAAGTGACCATCACTTTAACCCCATTCTATCTACCAGCATAACTGTAAACTACTTTAGCCTGGATTCATATCTGAACATTTTTTTCAAAGAACACAAAACATTTTTAAACCATTGAAATAATAATAACAATAATTCCAACAAGTAACTCGAGAATCAAAGTAAATGTCCAACTGGACCTCTTAACAATTGGCCCAAAACAGCTTCTATAGCCTTCGCTTCGTTCCCAAAAATGTCCCAGAAAATCACAATTGATGGGTTCAAACTTAATAGCCAAGTGGGGTAAATATTTTTAGTATTCTGCAAAAAAAGATGACATGAAATATTGTAATATTTTGGCCACAAATGCAAGTGACATTTTTTACAGTATTTTGTTTTGTATGCATCAAGTCTGAGTCTAAAGATCAGACTCTTCAAAATCCGCTCCTGATGGAGATTGTGTCCCGTTTTATATTTTTACAAGATTCTTAAAGAATTTTCCCTTGTTGTCCTTTTATTATGTTTGAACACTCTTTCTGTCTTCGTATCACCGAATCCCATGATGCTTTACCTAAAAAGACTATAATTTTCATACAAGGATAAAGGAATATTTTTTTTTTGTAAAGCTCGTTTTATTAGCTGCACTATTTTTTGGCTAACCGATCAACCCTTTCATTTGCTGCTAAACCACAATGTGATGGAATCCAACAAAAGTCAATAGAAGAACCACGTAAAGACAAAAAATGAATTAAATGATATATCTCATATATCATTTCTCCTCTCACTCTTGTATGAGAATATTGTAAAGCTGTAAGACAGACTTTGAATCGACACAAAATAATATTTTGAAATATCGTATATGGAAAAGTAAGAAGACAGTTCAGTGCCATAATAATAGCAATTAGCTCTGCTGTGAAATACAGAGAAATTTTTCCAATGTGATACGATTTCTCTATTTTTAATGATGGAATAATGAATGCAGCACCTGATAAATGATTTTCAAGTACAGAACCATCTGTATATATTTTGAGATGATTTGTATACTTTTCATTTATATGCGCCTTGACATATGTTGGCAGCATGGTCCCATCACTTTTCCTTAAATCTGTATAATTAATATCGTAATTAGCCTTACTAAGCTCCCATTGAGGAATATTACTGTAACTCGTTTGCGGAGCTACTGTTTGGGGTTCAACACCAGCATCTGTAAATAATTGGGATGTATAGGAGCCTATAGTTTTTACAGAGTCAAAAAACTCTGTGCTCGCTTTGGAAAATGTATTTCTGATTTTAAACCAGTTTCCTTGATGCATGAATTTTGCGTTGAATGACTCCTTAATATATATTTTGCTGAAGCAAGTTTCATATTTTCGGCAAAAGGCAAAATTCCTATTTCTGTGTAGGTTTTTAGTGTTGAGGCATGGACAGGGACACCGAGAGCTATCTTATAAGCTTTACTATCGATACTTTGCATCTTAGTTATCAAACATTTTGGAGCTGAAAAGAATATTTCCTGAGCATAAGATAATTTTGATCTCTCACAAGTGCCGTTGCTAAATGAATAGTACCTTGCTATCTTTCCCCCACGACTGTCGACTTATCATTTTTTAATAAATTTAATCCTTTTCTGGCTTTTGTCAGTATATTTTCCAAATGGAAGTTCCAGTTCAATTTAGAAGTCAGACTTACTCCTAGAAATTTAACAACTTTTTTATATTCAAGCGGCATTCCATTTATTTGAAAAGAGGGTAGAGGTTTAGGATCATAGCCAGAGTTGAAGAGAACCATATGCGATTTTTCATGTGAAAGAGTTAGTCCGTTTTCAATCATATATTTGCTGATTTTGTCTAGTTCGTTCTGATATACCTTTTAATATAGTTAATTGACCTAATCGGTGTAAGCTTTTTTAGAGTAACTTTCATCCATATGCAGATATCATCCGCATATTGTGCTAGCTCAACATTGTTTGAGACCACTTTTGGAAGATCATGCATCAAAATATTGAAAAGGATTGGGGCTATTACACCTCCTTGTGGGGATTCCCATCTGTATACGTCTTTGATTAGAGTAGGCATTACCAACCTTAGTCTGTATTGTTCTTTCGCTTAAAAAGGCCTTTATATAGTTATACATACAGCCTGAAATACCTACTGATCTTAGTTTGTTAAGAAGTTTTGAATGCCAAACTTGGTCATATGCCTTTCTAATGTCAAAAAAAGTGGCAAGTACGTTTTCCTACGTGAAAACTGATGTTTAATCTGTGTGGTGATTTTTACTTAATGATCAACTGATGATTTACCTTTTCTAAAACCCGCCTGTTGTATTGGTATTATACCATTTTTTTCACAGAAGTGTTTCAAGCCTTTTTAAAATTATTCTTTCCATAAAGTCTTCCCACGTGTGATGTAAGAGCGACAGGTCTGTAATTATTTTCATCTGATTTTGACTTTCCTTCCTTGGGAATAGGGCTAACAGTAGATTGTTTCCATAAGATGGCTGAATCCCCTCAAACCAACATTTTTGAAAAAAAATAAACTTAGAAAAAGTTTTATATTAAGTGGGAAATGCTTTATCATTTCATTGGAAATTGCATCTGGTCCCACTGATTTTTTCTTTGATCCAATGTTTGAAATTGCATCTTTTGTTTCCCTGAAATGTAATAGGGGCATTGTATAGTGATTGTTATTGGGACTTTTTTCATTGTCTTCGTTTTCATCCATTTTTTCTCTAAGCTGTTTTTGTTCTTCTGAGAGGCCTTCAAAGTTACTATTTTTGCAAATGCATCTGCAAATGCTTCCGCCTTTTCAAAATTGGAAGGAAATTCGTTATTTTCCATTTCAAAGGGTACCCAGGAAGACTTATTCCATTTCTCATTTCTTTTATTTTTTTCCAAGTTTTCTGGAGATGTTTATGATTTTGAACCTCATTTTCACAGAAATTTGACCAATATTTTTCCTTTGCCTTTTCATTCACTCTGTTACTGTGGTGTGTGTGTGTGTGTGTGTGTGTGTGTGTGTGTGTGTGTCTGCTTGTGTGTATGTGCGTGTGCATGTGCGTGTGCGTGTGTTTGTGTGCGTGTGTATTTTATGTGTGTGTGTGTGTGTGTGTGTGTGTGTGTGTGTGTGTGTGTGTATGTGTGTGTGTGCCTGTGAACGTGCATGCGTGAATGCGTGCGTGCGTGCAAGTGTGCAAGTGTGTGTGCGCCTCTCATTCACAGTGTCCCCTCAATAATACTACACTTACATCACTCATAATCGCCATACTATACAAAGCCACATCCAAATCAGCTTTTTTACCCTCAACCTTTCCACTGGTTTTAGTTCCCGTGCTCTGGCTCTGCCAGCAAGCTCTCACGGACTGAGCCAATGCTTTCCCTTCCCTCTCAATGCCAACACCAAGTTTTATACTAAAAAAAACAGATTTATGCTGTCATGTTTTTGTTTTTGTCTTGCTTTTTTTTGTTATTGTTGTTGGTGGTTTTTTTCCCCCTTTTCTCACATTTTATTCAAGTAACAGAAGAGATACATATGTGCAGAAAGAGGACAAAGTGCAGAGACTTTAATACATACATTAAACACATAAATATTTCTATACTGTGAAAAGTAGAGTAAAAGATAACTGTAAAGTACACTTATAGACAGACACATATGAACATATATCTACACATGTACCCATATTCATATACAAACATACTTACACACACACACACACACACACACACACACACACACACACATTACATTACTGTACAGCAAGACTGAGTGTTGAACAATACAGCATGAAACAAACTGATCTGAACTGGTGTTACCGTAACTCCATTCATAAAAACTGCACTCTCGGAGTGACACATTTGTACACAAGCATACATCCTTACATCATTATCTATCACTGTACATCATCAAGCAGGCACTGGTAAGAGTACCACTTTTTGAAGAAATCTGCAAGCTTCATTTCTTTTGAAAAGATGTATTTTTCAACTATATAGCTGTGTTTCAAATCCCTCAAAAAGTGTGTTACATTTGGTTTGATCATGCTGTCATGTTTTTATACGCATTATCTTAAAATATGCTTAGAAAAGATATAAAGTTCTTTTGTACATGTATTCTATAGTCTTCATGTGAGAGTGTTGTGCATGCAGTTTGTTGTTGACAGAGAGAAAAAAACAGAGAGACAGAGACAGACACACAGACAGAGACAGACAGACACAGACAAACGGACAGACAATGACGCAATGTTTAATTGTTCAGGCCTCTAGCGCATTACAATGGAGCGGGCCAGAATAAAACAGAATAAAAGAGAAGACAGACAGAGAGACTGATTGTCTTCATGTTCAGTGCCAAAGGTAACAGACCAGCAACAAGTTGCTTTTTATTTGCATCTGGCCCTTGTCCCTTCAGGGACTAAGGATACTAGCACATGAACACTGTTACACCACACAGAACTGATGAATGACAACAGCAGTGATGGCTCATTTGATGAGAGAGAGACAGGCAGGAGGAGAGAGGGAGAGACAGAGAGAGAGAGAGAGGGTGGGGGGGAGAGAGAGAGAGAGAGAGAGAGAGAGAGAGAGAGAGAGAGAGAGAGAGAGAGAGAACTGAATAAGCCCTTGAAAATGTCTTTTTCTTAACGATCAACCTGAAACTCAAAAGAAAATACCTTTTAAAAACAAAACAGAGTTAGGGGTGAAAATACCTTTTACAATGTCAGAGAAAGTCTGAGGCTGCCACCCATTCCAACAGCACTGAATCAGGAGCCATGGACAACCCCCATGAACTTGTTTATCAACTGATGAATGTACCATGAAGTCACCACAGGCATTAACGTGAAGAGGAAACAAAACTATGGCCACCAAGACTGCAGGCATGAAGGGTCACAGAATCAAGACTATATTATTATCATTATTATCATGAATACTTATACAGCACCTATCCTCGGCTAGAGACCAAGCTCTGAGCGCTTTATAATCCACACTCTCATTTACACAACAGGCTGCCTACCAGGGTAATGCCGACTGAAGAACTGCCAGCTGGCGCTTAATTCAGTTTTCCCCCCCATGTCATCACATGCGACTATTCGCAGGGCGTCAGCCAGGCTACGATTGGCTGAACCTTTGACCCATGAATATATTAAGTACTCTTGGAATTTCCGGTTTCGCGCAACTTTTAATCGGCTTCTGACACACGTGTGCGGCCCCTACGTCTTTTCACGACCGATCCACTTTGTTTTGGCAGACATGGCGCATCAATCTAGAGGTAAGTGGCTGCAGAAATTCATTACTGAAAGAGAATACGTTTGTTGATGCCTTGCGTGACCACACCCTCTCCCCCCTTTCCTTATACGTTTTTTGTGTGTTTTGATAAAATCTCAAATTCATGTTTTACTTTTTTTTTTCAGAAGTATTGAAAAGGTATGTATACCGAATACTAGCAATTTCCTCAGCACTGCCGGTGGTGTGGAGTTTCTGTGTGCAGTGGTAGACGTGTACTTTCGCTTTTGTTGTGCTACTTTCATATACTTCTACTGCTTCAGTGTGGTTGATGGGATTTCTGTGCACAGTGTGCAAGCGTATGCTTTGTGTATTTTTTTTCAAAGTATTGAAAAGGTATGTATACCAAAATTATAGCAATTTCCTCAGCAGGTTGTGTGGATTTTCTGTGTGCAGTAGTAGATGTGTACTTTCGCTTTTGTTGTGCTACTTTCATTCTTCTACTGCGTCAGTGTGGGTGATGGGATTTCTGTGCACAGTGTGCAAAACGTATGCTTTGTGTACTTCATACTTTCATCCTGACGTTCTTTTTAGCCACCCTCTCTTTCTTTCTGTGGCTTACTTATAACTTACTTACATTTTGTGTGACTTTCTTTGGTGATGGACATTAACATACTAGATAGTGTGGATTATAAGGTAATTAGCTAAACTATAGTCACTCTTGACATGTTTTGCTCTGTTTCTCCTGCAGATCTTCATTGCTTAAAATCTATTAGTCTTACACTGTCATAATTTGTTCTATCTCTCTTCAAAACTTTTTGCTATTACTTCTTGCTTTGAGACATGTATCTTGGGACTTTTAAACAATTCACCCCATCTTCTCTGCATATTCCAAAGATTTTCTAATCGAAATGTTTGTATTGAAGCCACAATGTAGGCAGTAATTAGCCTTTTATGCTATGTAAATGATGGTTTCATAATAGTTGCTGAGGTAATGACAGTTGTTGGAAACAGCAACCAAATTTTAATCATTAATCACTTATCAGCATGTACATAATTTGTTTAAACTGCATTTGTCAGGAATGCCTGGTAGGAAGCAATGCGATCAGGGTGTAATATAAGTAAATATCTTGGCTCAGTCTACATAGCAATTAGCATGTAATAGTATGTTTTGCTTTGAGTATACTGAAACTGTTGAAAGCTTGTGTATACAGACTAATCGAAATTACTGGCTCATAGTCATAAATCTGATGGCATAGGTATTGAGGAGAGGAAATTTTTATCATTTCACAGTGTAGTAGAGATATCTTGTTATGTTTTGCTATGCCATTAGCATCACAGTAACACTATTTTTTATCTGCCAGGTAAATCTCCTGAGCGGCGTTTTGAGAACCCTGGCAAATACCGCGAGGAAAGGCGTTGGTTTGAGGCCAACTTCCTGAGGCCAGGCTTTGTCAGGGATGATCCCCAGCTCAACTCTGACTACATGGTCGAGTTCATGGACCTGATATGGAACCATCCCAGCCGAGAGATCCTGCAAGAATATGGTATGTCACTATGCGTGAACTCTGTGTGTGTGAGTGTGTGTGTGTGTGTGTGTGTGTGTGTGTGTGTGTGTGTGTGTGTGTGTGTTACTACCGGTATATTGTTTGGCATGCACACATGTATGCTCATTACTGTTCGAGTAGTGTTCTCACACTATTGCCATCTTCAGGACAGGACGGTACTCCGGTGCTGATAAATTCCCACTAAAACAGAGCTGGTAGGCTACTCCTTGATACGCACTCGCCTACTGCAAGTTATTTAATTCGGCCCACAAACATTGCAGATACATATCTGTTGTCAGCCGATTGGAAAACACCAGTTATGCTGGAAAGTTCAGTTAAAAAGACTTGAAATGGGAGTCACAGCAAACAACAAACACCTTAGGTCTACCTTCTGTGATTTGCCTAAATTTTACAGTACAGAGCTGTTGGGCTGAAAAGGTGCATATATCATTTTTGGATTATCTTTAGGTACACCTCCCTAAAGCTACGTTGTATTTTATATGTGTTGTGCATTTTTGAGAACTTCAGTTGGACAACATTCATGAAGGTGATAAGGATGAAAATCGTCTTTTCTTGTGTTTTTTCCTTGAACAGTACCTTGGCATCTTAGATACTATGCTCTATTGTTTGCAGGGAGCACACCCCTCAAGAATTGGCCAGGCTATGCGGGCAAGGCCCTGACGGGTGGCTATGCTCAAGCCACATAGTGTGGATTCTGGATAGGGTCAACGAGGCACAGGACACCTCCCTTGGACTATGCATCTCTGCATCTTCAGCAGGTGAGCTGGCCCGCATGATGCGACATAGGGATACCAGCAACATAGAAAGGCTAGTTCTGGTAGCTAATGTTGGTAAAAACCCTGACAATAGTGTTTTCTTTCCACTCCTCAGAGATCAGGTAGCCACTGGGTTCTGATAACCGTTGAGCTCTTTGATGAGCCTGTTATAACTTATTGTGACAGCAATGGATGGAGTTGCCCACCAGATTTGTTGTTTGTGTTGTCTCAGTACACACAGCATTTTGGTATTCATCAGCTGACAAATGTACAGATACGTATGATGCACACACCAACACCACTTGGCTATAACCATGCCTGCACGAGTCGGTGCATGGCATATCCTGTTCAATCTTGCAGCAATGTGTGTGGACTTGTGGCGCTGGTTGGCTCTGTCATTGCTGCACTGGACCGCAGGCTATTCAAACTACTGACTGAGACAGATCCACGTTCTCCTCTTGTCTCTCTCTCTGTATTTACGTAATCCCACAAGGTTTGAGAGGTACCTACGGCGGGTTGTTATTTCATGGTTCATCCGAAAAGCAGTAGACATGACACCAATCTTTCCTCATGCACCATTTGACGCATCGGATTCCGCAGGTTTTGCACATCACTCTTATGCAGCAGCAGCAGGCGGCAAAAGGAAAACCTGTAGCACTGCACCACCGCAGGATAGGGGTAGACAGGGCAAGCAGGCGCGGGGACCAGCATCACAGGGGCAAGGCACAGCATCACAGCGAACACAGGAGGGGGGTAGAGCTCCACAGGGGCATGGGACAACACCACAGGGAAAACAGAAGGGAGGTAGAGCACCACAGGGAAAACAGGAGGGAGGTAGAGCACCACAGGGAAAACAGGAGGGAGGTAGAGCACCACAGGGAACACAGGAGGGAGGTAGAGCACCACAGGGAACACAGGAGGGGGGTAGAGCACCACAGGGAACACAGGAGGGAGGTAGAGCACCACAGGGGAACACAGGAGGGAGGTAGAGCACCACAGGGAACACAGGAGGGGGGTAGAGCACCACAGGGGCATGGCACAGCACCACAGGAGGGGGGTAGAGCACCACAGGGAACACAGGAGGGAGGTAGAGCACCACAGGGAACACAGGAGGGGGTAAGAGCACCACAGGGGCATGGCACAGCACCACAGGAGGGGGGTAGAGAGCACCACAGGGAACACAGGAGGGAGGTAGAGCATCACAGGGAACACAGGAGGGAGGTAGAGCCCACAGGGAACACAGGAGGGGGGTAGAGCACCACAGGGCATGGCACAGCACCACAGGGAGGGGGGTAGAGCACCACAAGGAACACAGGAGGGAGGTAGAGCACCACAGGGAACACAGGAGGGGGGTAGAGCACCACAGGGAACACAGGAGGGGGTAGAGCACCCACAGGGAACACAGGAGGGGGGTAGAGCACCACAGGGAACACAGGAGGGAGGTAGAGCAGAGCACCACAGGGAAAACAGGAGGGGGGTAGAGCGCCACAGGGAACACAGGAGGGGGGTAGAGCACCACAGGGAACACAGGAGGGAGGTAGAGTACCACAGGGAACACAGGAGGGGGGTAGAGCACCACAGGGAACACAGGAGGGGGGTAAAGCACCACAGGGAACACAGGAGGGAGGTAGAGCACCACAGGGAAAACAGGGAGGGGGGTAGAGCACCACGGGGAAAACAGGGTCGAGGCAAAAAAAGTAGATTATATTTGTCCGTTCTGTGACTGCCACATGTCTTCACGTCAAGCACTTCACAAGCACAAACGTCGTTTCCACCGTGATGAGCATAACAGACAGACTTCAACTGTTCCACATTGTCTTTGTCATGTATGTCCTGATTACAGCTGTGCCACTATACAAGATCTAATAACTCATCACAAGAATGTGCACAATGCAGACATCCATGTAGAAACAAAAGAGTTCTGCAGTGAAGATGAGTTCAAGGTGTGGAAGAAGCAGGCAGAGAAAGATTCATCATCTCAGTTTGTGAGAAGTTTTGGAAGCAAACAATATAAAAACCATCAAGTTTCATATTTTTACTGTCACCGTTCTGGTGAAGAAAGAGTGAGTGTAAACAATGATGATAGAAAAAGAGCAAGAAGGGCACAGGGCACCCGAAAAATTGGTTTTAAATGCACTGCATTCATGATTGTAAAGAAGAATTCTGTCAGTGGAACAATTTCAGTACATTACAGTTTGCAACACAGTACTGCAACACACTGGTCACTGCTTGAAACTTGGCTATTTAAAAGTGTCCGATGAAATGGAATCCATGATTGTGGGCAAACTGGCTCAGGGTGTTGAAGTTGATAAGATTAAAGATCAACTCCGAGACAACATTACTGACGTAAACAGGGACGCCTTAGTGACAAAGAAAGACATCCGTAACATCCAGAAATGGTACAACATTAGCCGCACTCATAAACATCCCAATGATGCTGTGAGTTTGGACATGTGGGTTAACGAGCTGCGGTCAGACCCGGCTAATCCAATATTATACTACAAACCCCAAGATACACCACACAGTATTCTCAAAACAACAGATTTCCCTTTTGTGCATCCAAACAGACTTTCAAAGAAATATGATGAAGACACATGCTTCTAAAATAATCTTTGTTGATTCTACACACAAAACACAACAATATGATTTTCAGCTAAATTACTGTGCTTGTGCTGGATGATTATCAGGAGCATGTACCTGTTGCCTGGGCTATCGCTAACAGAGAGGATGCAGAAGTTTTAGAAATATTTTTCAAGTCTGTGAAGGAATCTTGTGGACAAGATTTCACTACAGACATTTTTATGAGTGATCTAGCAAATAATTTCTATAATGCATGGTGTAAAATATTCCCCCACCCATTAAAAGATTGTGGTGTTCATGGCATGTTGATAAATGCTGGAAATTTCAGCTCAAAGCACACATACCCTTTACTGATGTCAATCATCAGATTGCCTACAGTTTTTTGAAAATTCTCCAGTCAGACACTGATGCAATACATTTTCGCACATCACTTCAGCAGTTCCTTTCTTTTCTTAATGAAGTTTCACCTCCCTTCGAAGACTATTTTAAGAAAACTTTTGTCGATGGCAACAAAACTGCCCTTTGGGCTGCCTGTTTTAGAATAGGAGCAACTGCAAACACCAACATGTTCGCTGAGGCGTTCCACCGCGTCCTCAAGGACAACTACTTCGGCCGTAAACAGAACAGGTGGCTTGATTCTCTTCTGATGGTACTGTTGAGAATTTCCAAAGACTATCTTGTTGAACAAGTTATAAAAGTAGAGAAGGGAAAAATTACACATCGCTTGCGGGAAATTACAAACAGACATAAAGATGCACGTAGTGTGGCAAGTGTACAGAGAGTTAGTGATGCTGAGGCAGAATGGTCTGTGCCCTCTGCAACCGTCAAGAACAAAGTGTATTACGTGACAAGAGTGACTGATGCATGCACATGTAAGCTGGTATGCCAGTTTTGCAAGGTATGCATCCACATGTACACATGCTCCTGTCCTGATTTCCTGACAAAACTAGTCTCATGCAAACATATACATGCTGTACACATTGGTGAGCAAGCACAAGCGGAAGAACACCAAACAGTAATGATACAGAAGGAGAGGATGATATAAATATGTTTAAGGCACTTCTTTGCCAGGAGAAACCCGAATGTAGTACTGATGTTGAAAAATTAAAATTTGCTATCCTCAGTAAAATGAGTGATCTAAATGAACTGATAAACAATACTACCAGTGTGGAAACTTTACAAGCTGTGTTTCAGCGTTTACAAGATGCCTACACTGTAGTTGTGGACTTCAGAGCTGTTCTGCCTCAGAATTTGAAAAAAAGGCAACATATCCATCAAACAAGAAGTTTGAACCACAACGTCGACTCTTTTCAACAAAGCGAAAGAGAAAAAAGGTATCTAAATTAACACTTAATAAACCTGATAGATGTGAAAGAGAAAAACTGGAAGCACATTTATCTGAAAATCAGGCACATCGATGCGGCGTATGCTTTCGTGAGGACGACTGTCAGAACACTGAACTGGTTGATTGGTTTGAGTGTGCAACGTGCAAGTGTTGGATACATGTTGCATGTGAAGTACAGTTTGATGACACTGATCTTACTCAGTGTTCTCTTTGTAGAAACAAGTAAGCCCAAGGAAAAAAAGTAACTGTAAATTCCAAATTTGCCCTTGCCATCCCCAGATCCAACTAATGTTGTTCAAACAATACCACCTTTTTTCTTAATTTTTGAATAATTGTTGTTGTTGCCTCTGATTTATTTAGCCAATTTCTTTATCTTTTTTAAACTGAAATCAAGCTGAAAATATCTGAAATCAGTTAAATAACTGACAATTGCAAGCCCTGTTCCAAGCAGATCAACAGTCTACATAATAACTTTACTGTTAATAGCGTCCAGGATGTTGTCCATAAGTTTTTGACAGATCATAGGACAGAGAATCATTAGATTCACTTTGTTAACATATAAAACACAATATCAGTGGCTTCAGGACTGGTGCATGTGTACATGTGAGTAAAAAATATCACTTCTATTGTCTATCTTCAAAAAGGAGTTTATAGTGTAAATGACATTTCATTTTGTTGAAGTTGAAGACATTTGTGGTATCCAGGAAAAAAAAAAAATAGCTTGTGTCACACCGTTAAGTGATTCCATTTAGTCAAAATTATGCAATTTTCAAATTTTGCGCTCGTTTCAAAATAACAATTAACTAGAAGGGCAAATTTGCATTTTGGTTGTGTGCCGAGAAAATTATGTACATGTAGAACCAGTGACATCATTTGTTGTGTTGTTGTCCCACTCACTATAGCTGTGTGATGATAATGTTAGTCCATCACAGCTTTTGATGCTGAATGAGCATAGAATACCTAGAAAAAATTGTTAACAGTATTGCTTTGCGCACTTTGGTTATGAGTATCCAAAATATATACAGAATACCTGATGAGATGTGTACCATTATCATTGCATCTTTTGTTTTGTGATACATTGAACACATCCTTGTACATACAATTATTTAGAATATAGTTGCTGATATGTCTTTGTCGCATCATGCACAACCAACTCATCTGATGTTTTTTGCTCTGAGACAGACAATCCTTGGTTGCTGTTCTGCAACTGTTGCCTCATGTCCTCATCAGATACATTTATGTATTAATTTCTATGCATGATACTTTACTTACTGGTATGCACCATATTCATAATATAGTTGCTGGTATGTCTTTGTGGCATTATGCACATTCAGCTCATATGATGTTTTTTGCTCTGACTCTGAGGTGGATAATCCTCGGTTGCTGTTCTGCAACTTGTTGCCTTATGGCCTCAGAAGATAACTCTATACATTTCTACGCATGATACATTGCATACCTTTCTGCTGTTCCTTATGCTACGATGCAGCTTGGTGTATTCTGATTACCAGGGGGGAGTCTTTAGCATAAAAAAAATGTAACTGATACTCTGTATTACAAATGTGAGTGAGAGAGAGCAGGCAACTGATTATTTTCTTGCATAAGTCTTGTGCATACTGTGTGAAAGAAAAACTGGCTGATGGCTTTCCAGAATAATGATGCTCTTTTGTATGTATGTGAGAATCAGACTCTAATCAGACAGAAAGGGGGAGGGCTGATTACATTCTTTTCCAACAATTTTGTTGTTTTCTGGAGTAATCTTTATGAAGTAGGTGGCTAATTATTGTCAGACCAACTGATCTTGTTCTCTTGAAACAGGTTTGTGTAAAAGAGAGTATGATCTTCAGGTTCAATGATGAAAGAATAAGAAAAACTGCAGGCTTCCTAGAAAGGGGCAGGCTATTCTGTTGAAAGTGTTATATGTATACGTGGAAGAGGAAGATTCATGCTATTGGCTAACAATTTGTTTTGTTTTGTGCCAGTTTACATGCTCACTGAAATAAATTTGGTGATTTGGTGAAATGTGCAAACAGGTTTGTGAGGTGTGTGTGTGTGTGTGTGTGTGTGTGTCAGTGCACAAAAGACTCAGCCCATAAAACTAAGCATGCTGACAAGGTATATTTATATAAAAAAAAAAGGAAGACAATCACTATTTTTTTGTTTGTTTACCTAGACATTTTTCCATTAAATTTTGGGTGGATTTGCACTCTGTCAAGGTAGGGCCGAAAGGGATGTGAGAATGTGTATGAAATAGACCACCACTTCCTTTCAGAGAACATATGCTCAGAAAAAATGCTTATAAGGGTGCATGTGATCCGACTGCTGTTTCTTTCGACACCCAATAATTAAGCATGCATTGTGTCGCCCGAACACCCCACCCCACAAGACAATGTACAGCTATTGGAAGACTGCTCACTGCCCGGAGTTTGCTACATCAATGGCAAAACATTTGCGCTAACGGTTTAAGATGAAAATTTAAAAGCACCTTTATTAATGGGTTAGACGCTCCTTGTAGCTTTTCAAAGTGGAAACACTGGTCAGATGCAACCGACGTCGGCTGCTCGTAGGCGAACAGTAAACAGGAAGTCAGTACAGAATTATGTATTCATGGGTCAAAGGTTCAGCCAATCGTAGCCCGGCTGACGCCCTGCGAATAGTTTAAGTACCGCCGAGTCTAGGACCGGACACAGTATATGAGACGTGGAAAAAAACGAACTTGAAGTTTGGAAGCTAGTGACAGACATGAAGCCTGAGAAACAAGCATTAGCGGTTACGTTATCGCTAACGGGACAAGCTCGAGCGAGAGCTTTGGAGATCGACGCTGCAGAACTGAACACCAGAGATGGTATGAACGTTTTGATTACTGCTCTTGATGCTCTCTTTCTTCAAGATGAAATTGATCTAGCGTATTCTTCATACTCGGATTTTGAGTCATTTAAGAAAGGGCAAAGCATGTCAATGGCTGATTACATTGTAGAGTATGAAAGAAGATACACGATCTGCAAGAAATACAAGATGGAGTATCCTGATGCAGTATTGGCGTTCAAACTATTGGACAATGCAGGTTTGACAGAAAAAGAAAAACAGTTAGTGCTGACTGCAGCATCTGATAGAAAATTTTCTTCTATGAAGTCTGCTTTGAAAAGAATTTTTGGAGGTCATTCAGGAGCCAAAGTTGAGGATGAAATCATAGTGAAACAAGAAGAAGCGTTTGTGACAAAGAACAGTACAAGATACAGAGGAAGTAGATTTCCAGATCCACCTAATTCAAGTGATCAAAGAACATGGCCAAAGAACAAAGTTCCAAGAGGCTCAAATCCACTGGACAAATATGGAAGGAGAACAAAGTGTGCTGTTTGCCAGTCAGTGTTTCACTGGGCCAAACAATGCCCACACAAAGAAGAAGTGAGAATGACAGACACTAACACTGAATATTATGAAGAATGTGAAGAACAATGCAACTTGGCATTATTCACTAAAGAACACAGTACAGAGAATGAGATACTGATGACAGAATCTTATGGCTGTGCAGTTATTGATACAGCATGCACCAAAAACTGTCTGTGGCAAGAAATGGTATGAAGAATATGTGAATAGACTAGAAGAAGATCAAAAGAAAGTCATCAAGAAAAAGGCAAGTACAAAGATTTTCAGGTTTGGAGATGGTGCTCAAGTGCACTCATACATGAATGTGACAATCCCAGCTCAGATTGGCAAGACAAAAAGTAACATTGAAACAGAAGTTGTGGATATAGAACTTCCACTCTTGCTGAGCAAGGATTCTTTGAAGAAAGCAGGAACTGTTCTGGATATGTCCAATGACAAAGCCACAATGTTTCAACAACCTGTGGAGCTAAACTACACTTCAACTGGACATTATTGCATTGATATTGTCGGAAACAAAGGAGCGATGCAAAACGATGGTGAAATCCTGCTGACCTTGGAAAATCTAGATGAAAAAGAACAAACAAAATCACTTCTGAAACTTCACAAACAGTTTGGGCATGCTTCAGCAGAGAATCTGAAGAAGTTAATGCAGAATGCAGGAGTCAAAGACATAGATTTGTACAAGAAAATGACAAAGTTAGTAGAAGAGTGTGATGTATGTGCTCGACACAGAAAAAAAAACGCGCCAAAACCCATCAGTAGGAATGCCTTTGGCAAACGACTACAATCAAGCAGTGGCTGTTGATCTTCATGAGCTTGGCAAAAATGTCTGGTACCTTCACATGATTGACCAGTTTACTAGATTCAGTGCTGCTGCAATAATCAGAAGCAAACAGTCATCAGTCATAGTACACAACTTCATGAAGTACTGGATTGCAGTGCATGGCCCACCAGAAGTACTGATAAGTGACAATGGCAGAGAATTTAGCAATGATGAATTCCATGACATGTGTGAAAACTTCAACATTGAAGTGAAAACTACAGCAGCCTACAGCCCGTGGAGCAATGGTCTGATGGAACGTCACAACCAAACCCTTTCCAACATTCTGCTGAAAATCATGTCTGACAGGAAAGATCTGGATTGGGAGACAGCACTGTGCTGGGCACTGGCAGCCAAGAACAGCATGGTCAACACACATGGCTTCAGTCCCCTATCAGCTGGTGTATGGGAGAAATCCAAACTTTCCGTCTGTAGTCAATGACAAATTGCCTGCTCTGGAAGGCACCACCAGAAGCAAGACGGTTGGAGAACACATCAGTGGTATGCATGCGGCCAGAAAGGCATTCACAGAAGCTGAAAGTTCAGAGAGACTGAGAGCTTTTTGAACACAGACACGATCCTCATACGATGTATATCAGATGGGAGACAAGGTCTACTACAAGCGCCCAAATAATGAAGAATGGAAGGGACCAGGAAATGTGATAGGACAAGATGGAAGTGTGATTTTTGTGCGTCATGGTGGAACTCTAGTCCGAGTACATCAAACTAGATTAAGAAAAGTGAAAAGAAGAACAAGAGAAAACAAACCCTGAAGAAGCTGAGTTTAACACAGTCTTCCACAAGCAACAGTTATGAGGAGAACAAAAGCTCACAGTACACCAAACCTGCTCGTGAAGAGGAAGACAACACAAAGAACACATATGTACAGAAACATTACCAGACTTTGATACAGAATCAGACACTGAATCAGATGAAATGAATGAAACAAATGACATAAACACAAAGAACATTGATTTCAAGAAACTCAAAACAGGCCAGATGATTTCATATGAACACAAAGAGACATGAAAGCGCATATCTGCAAAGATAATAAACAAAGCTGGAAAATCAACTGGGAGAAACAAAAAAACTGGTACAACATTGAGTGCACAGAACCAAAAGAATATAAAGGAGAAAGAATGTCAGTGGATTTAACCAAGGTCAACAAACTTGTTATATCATCTGCAGAGTGTGACTTGGCATTGTGCTCCGAAGACACTGTCATGATGATAGAAGGAGTTTGCTTTGAGAAAGCCAAACAAGAAGAAATGGAGAGCTGGCAAAGAAATCATGTATATAGTGAAGTGGAAGATACTGGACAAAGATGTGTTTCAACCAGATGGATATGTACAATGAAACAAAACTAAACAAGGAATGACTCCCAAAGCTAGACTAGTGGCGCGGGGATTTGAAGAAATAGGAAATGAGGACATTCAAAAGGATTCCCCCACTTGTGCAAGTGAATCACTGCGAGTGATTCTCTCTATTTTTGCCCAAAGAAAATGGAGCCCATGCTCTATGGACATTAACAGACAGCCTTTCTGCAAGGAAAAGAAATCGACAGAGACATTTTTGTGAGGCCACCGAAAGAAGCTCACAGCAAAGGAAAGTTATGGCATTTAGAGAAATGTGTGTATGGACTAAATGATGCTTCTCTGCAATGGTACAAACAGGTCAAAGATGTTATGCAAAAACTTGGAGGAAGGATGTCAAAAGTTGACCCAGCAGTCTTCTATTGGATGACTGGAGATGTGGTGATTGGCATCTTAGCATGCCACGTGGATGACTTCATCTGGGGAGGCACAAAGGTCTTTGAACAGAATGTGATTGAAGAAATCAGAAAAACATTCAGGGTTGGTAAGGAAGAAAACAAAGCTTTTCAATACATTGGCATGGAGCTGTCCTCTGATGGACACACAGTGTGTGTCTACAACAAACCAAGTATGGAGACACTCTGGAACCCATACCCATTGACAAAAGAAGAACAAAACAGAAACAGGACAACATGACAGCTGAGGAGAAACAGATATACAGGTCCAAAGTTGGTCAGATTTTGTGGATATCTCGTCAGAGTCGTCCTGATAGCATTTGATGCTTGTCAGCTTTCTTCTAATGTGAAAGATGGGAAAGTGGAACATCTATTGGAAGCAAACAAAGTCATCAAAAAGATCAAATCAGAACATGTTACGCTGAAATTTCAACACCTGGAATCTGAAACACTGAAACTGATGGTGGTACACAGATGCTTCTTTTGGCAACCTGAAGGATGGAGGAACTCAAGGCGGCTATATCATCTTCCTCGCCAATGAGAAAGGAGAGGTCATTCCTATTTGCTGGAACTCCAAGAAAATTCACAGAGTGGTACGAAGTACACTAGCTGGTGACACTGGCTATGGCAGAAGGACTTGATGTAGCAATATTTGTGGCAACATTGTTCACTGAAATCACCACAGGAAAAGCTTCCACTGACAGTCTACCTCTTGTCTGCCTGACTGACTGTAAGTCACTACATGATGATGCCTTGAAATCCACCAAGCAAGTGACAGAAAAACGGTTGAGGCTTGAAATCAGTGGGATCAAAGACTTGATGGAGAAAGGCATTGTGGAAGAAGTGAAATGGTCTGACACACATCAACAGTTAGCGGACTGTCTTACCAAGAGAGGAGCTTCACCCACACTGCATTTGAAGGACTGTATAGGAAATGGAGTTAGAACCAATCTTAAATCCAAGGGATAAATCCCCCAGTACCGAAATAGCCCGGTGGAGATTCAAACCCGCAACCTCAGGATCACCAAGATTACAATCCAACGCTCTACCACTGAGCTATTCTAGCCCCTAAATCCACACATCAAATCCCTGGCCTGTATTCTTCCTTTCAGACCTGATGTAAATCTCCATGCCTCGCCCAAGCATTCTCGCAAGCAGAGGTACATGTATACACACATTAATGCTGAAAACTTTACAGGTAAACACACATGCACGCACAAACACCCATCACCCACACCCCAACTCACGGCTTCTAGTCCCAGCACACTGCCATGAAGGGAGCCGTACCGCAGCAGCCTGACTCCCGCCTGCATTGGTTGCCAGGTTACCCCCAAATATGGCAGCTGCCCTTCGCCCCCAGGTCCAGCGGCATGATCAGTCCGCGCTCACTGACATAATCATCCAGTGTGGCCAGAATGCACCCCGCTTCACATACCAAAGTCCCTGGAAACACACACACACACACACACACACACACACACACACACACACACACACACAAAAATGTCTCAAATTCTGTTGTTCTTCAAGCCCGGCTCTCATGGTGACCTCAGTTAAACTTTCCTCTCCATATCCTTGGTGAGTTCGTGTCAAGGTCGCTGGTATCAGCAAGGTCATAGGGGCTGTCATTGGAAGGATGTGGTGGCACCATCCAGAGGAACAGCTCACTCACGATCACGCCGGCTCCATCACCAAGCAATAATCATCATCAGTAGAGAGAGCTTAGTAGGTGGTGTCCTGCACATGTTGATCAGAACCCGGCACCACCCAACACCACCGAAGGGACTTGACAGTTGTGCAGTGTCTCCTCTGGTGGGTTGCCTCTGAAACTGACCTTTCCATGTGGACTGCCGGAGCCGGGGGTGTGGCAGGACGAGCTGGGCAGGGAGCCAGACAGAGTGGCTTGAGGGTAATGCCACTAATGGGGCACAGATGATGAAAGCAAAAAAAAAAAAAATGATAAACAATTAATAATAAAATGAATATACAATAAAATAAATAAATAAGAAAAAAAAAATCATTAAGATAAAATGGAAATAAAACCTAGTCTCCTATTGGTATATGATCTATTCCATATGCACAAAAGTACCCAGAAACAAGAAAGCCATCTATAAAACATATGACAGACTATTTTCCTACAAACAATCAAGCATTCACATTTCGTTCAATTACAAAATACTGGTACCTGAAAATAAACAAGCCATCAAAATGTTACATTCATGAAATAGCTAAAAAAAAAAAAAAAAAAAAAAAAAAGAAAAGAAAATGATATAAGAAAAGAAACAAAATGGAGCCATGTTCCAGTCATGACATACCAAGGAGGTTGAAAACAAGCTAGCTGCATGTTCCAATCACAACACTGTACCTCAAAGCAAGCAAGACACCTAAATGTTCAAAATGTTCAAAAGACACAGCAAAGTCTCTCCATGCAAATAAGCCATATGCATGTCTAATGACTACACAAAATACCTCAACACACAGAAATTATCCGTAAATGTTTAAGTACCTGAGAGCATTTACAAGTTCTCAAAGCTGCTCCCCCCACCCCCACCCCCCCCCTCCTCCACTTCTTCTCCCATGTCTATTCCTCTCCCCAACCCCCCCCCAGCCCTCTCCCTGTTATCCATCCTATCTGCTCGCCCACACCAACATCATTTGTAAACTCTCTCTTTTTCCCAACTCCCATACACACTTAATTATGATGTGTATGTGAAATAATCTGCTTAGAATGAATGGTTCCTGGATTAAACTAAAACTAAATCATGTGCGTGTGCGCATGTATGCATGTACATGTGCATGTGCATGTGCATGTGTGTGTGTGTGTATGTGTGTGAGGGAGGGAGGAGGGGGGGGGGGGGAGAGAGAGAGAGAGAGAGAGAGAGGGGGGGGGGGTAATGTACATGTGTGTGTGCATGTTTTTGTGTTTGTATGAGTGTACATTCATGTGCAAGCATGAGTGCAATATGTACATGTATGAGAATAATGTGTGTGTGTGTGTGTGTGTGCGCGTGCACGCGCGCACACATACGTACGCATGTGCGTGCATGTTTCGGTGTCTGTGTGTGAGAATGTGCCTGTGTCTGTGTGTTTGTTTGTTCGTTCTTTGTTTTACGTCTTTTCACCATAAGTGATATTAGACCAAAGTGTGCTTGAGTGACTGCATTCTGTCTGTGAGTGTGTGACAGTGTAAATGTGTAAGGCACTGTAAAACTGTGAATACTGCTTTAACAGTAAGAGGTAATGTTAAAGATACATATAACAAACAAAATGCAAAATACAGAAACGTGGGTAGGTGGATGTGTCCCTCACCACTAATCTACAATGGAAGAAAAAAAATCTACAGGAATGACCTGATGGGTGTGTGAATTAGGGATTCAGCAACTTGTAGTAAAACCTTAGTGTCATATAATAAATCTTCTATGTTTTCTTCCGAAACATCCTTTGCTGTGACTGAATCAGGCAGAAAACCTTGGAGACTTTTACAATGGAATAAAATGTCATTAACTGTGATTTGTGCACCACACAGGCAATATACATTTTTGGAGGATTTTGTTTTTAGAGTGTTAAGTTTTAGGCAGCAAAAAAAGGAAGTCACAAGTCTAGAATAATATAACGGTGCATTTGACAACTTTCTTGATACAATTTCCAACGGAACTGCAGCTGTATTTTGTGTTAGAGTCTTTTCATCAGAACGTCTGCTAAATTTTTTTTTCCATGCTGTTGTTTCTAGCAGCCTGTAATTTTCATAGAGTGACAAAGGAAGTGTCACGTCTACAGTCTTCTCTAAACCTTTTGCGCCTCTTTTAGCAGCTCTGTCGGCCATTTCGTTTCCATTTATGTTACAGTGTGAAGGCACCCAACAAAACTCAATGACTGTGCCTTTAGCCGACAAGCAATGTGATAAATAAATGATGATTTGCTATGAGGTCAGGCTGTGTATTGGTACTGAAGGATTTCAGTGAACAAAACCGATTTAGAATTCACCAATATCACAGTTCTAAATACTGTCATTGGAAGGTTCACCAAGAATTCTAAAGCAAGCATGATGGCTGTCAATTTGGCTGTAAAAATTGACATTTTTTTGCCGAGGTAAAAACATTTTCAATTTTCAGTGCCAGTATGACAAAGGCCGCACCAACATTATCATTGTCAAGTACGGAGCCGTCTGTAAAAACCTGAAGATGATTTTGATATTTTTCATAGATACGTGTTTTTGCAATTGAATTAATGAAACTTATATTTTCTTCTTTTCTCAATTTAGAATAGCTGATGTCATATGACGGTTTTAATGTTTCCCATGGTGGTATATGATGCTTATTCCTGAACTTTCAATTAGATTAGAAGTATATGTTGTTATTGACATTAGCAACGATATATTGTTTGCCCTTTTAGGAAAATCGTACTCAGTTCTTAGTTTCAATTCTTCCCCAATGAAATTGTCACTTGTACTTGCTCTCAACACAAATTTTGAAGTAACAACTTCACGATAATCATCAAGCGGTAAGATTCCAGCTGCTCTGTATGTTTCTGTGTTTGACGCATGACTCGGAAGGCCAAGAGCTAGTTTATAGGCTTTAGAGTCAATACTTTGTAATTTTTGTAATAGGTATTTTGGAGCACTAAAATAAATTTCTTGTCCATAAGAAAGTTTGGACCTTACAAGTGCTGTAGAAAGATGAACTAAGGTTTCAGGGTCCATTCCCCAAGCTAA
>JADBJO010011697.1:0-10000 GCA_016801955.1 Conus betulinus | reverse complement strand
CACCTGGTCTCAAACGCCTGGATTCTTCTTTCTGTTTTGGCCATCAGTGTCCGGCTACGAGTTTGTGTTGATTTCGGCCGAGGATGTGAATCAGAAATTAAGAAGATTTTCCTGGCGGGAATGAAACTGATCAGTTTAATTAACACTTCACGCATGCTGTTACTTGGTAGGCTGGGCGAAAGAGGCCTTTCTAAGTCCTGCTCACCAGTCGTCTTGTCACTAGCCTGTGTGAGCATGAATGGCATGGCAAAGCAAGTCTAGTGATAGCAGAGGGGTCATGTTTACCTAGCAGGCCTTTCTTTCCAATAGGCGTCAAGTTTAAACTCTACTCGTAAAACACGCTCAAAGAAACCACGCACCACAGTCTGGTCCAGGAGACTATTCCCATGTAGTCAACATTCTTTGCAAAATGTAGGTGGAGGCGCGTTTTGAGCCTCTGTGTGTGTGTGTGTGTGTGTGTGTGTGGGTGTGTGTGTGTGTGTGTGTGCGCGCCGCGCAGTGGTGCGTGCGTCTGCGTGCGCGCGTGCGCTATAGCGCGTGTGTATGTGTGCATGTGTGTGTGTGTGTGTGGTGTGTGTGTGTGTGTGTGTGTGTGTGTGTGTGTGTGTGTGTGTGATTCCGTCTGGTGTCTTCTCTTACCCTGTAGCTGTGGTCTGTCTGTGTTGTAAATACCCTGCAGGCCTAGGTATTGAACATGTAAATAATCTCACCTCTGTTTGGGCAGTGTTCCAAAATGGGCAGCTTCTTCTTCTTTTATCCCCCCCCCCCCCCTCCCCCTTTCACCCCCTGCCTCCACCACCTCCATTTTTTTTTTTGTTTTTGCATGTCTCACCTTCTGTGTCATTCTCCATTGGCAACAACCCCCACGCTGCTCATTCTGGCCCCCCATCCACAGCACACCCCAGCTTTTCCCGTCGCAGCCCCAGCACGGCAATCCACAGGGAGAATCAATGTAAAAATCATCATGAGGCAACTCACCAGAGAAGACACTGCACATTGCTGCTGGTGGTGCTTCAGTGGTGCCCATACTGACGCCAACACAGGACAGGAAACCACCAAAATGAGCCCCCCTAGTGACTACAGTCATCGTTTTAATCCGTGTGTTGTATTGACCCTGAATACCTTCCATCTGGAATCAGTGGACCTTGAAAGCAGACGTTCCCCAGCTGAGCTGTCCTTCGTCCAGACGTTACAAGGTGGGGGAAGGTCTCCCACATTGCCTTCCAAGCTGGCACCACACATTCCATGCACGCATTGGATTGACCATCCACCTGCGTATCCACAATTCAACTCACTCCCCCCCCCCCCCTCCCCGCCTCCAACCGCCACCCCTCCCCCCTCACCTTCCCCCCTCAACTCCTAGATGACTGAAGTGGGCCTCGTTGATTTCGACGGACGAAGAAACACACAGGGCCCTGTAGTTTGAATGAATAGAGTGTTTGGCTGTGGAACTGACGGTCGTGTGTTTGAATCACTCGAGGAGGTCGCCATGTTCACAACTTAAAAAAAATAAAATAAAAAAAAAACTCTCCGTCCAAACAAACAACGACTGTGTAGCCTACATAATTCAATTCAGGGATGTTTAAGGCTGTGGAAAGAGATGAATGGGGTCTGTCGTCTTACAAATCCTCTCCTATACATTCAGTGAATCTCTGGCAGTAACCTACTCGTTGGCGCGTGCAGAAAGTCGGTGTTCCAACTCAAAACGCAGGAACCTCGATTTGTT
This sequence comes from Conus betulinus, assembly GCA_016801955.1. NCBI lineage: Eukaryota > Metazoa > Mollusca > Gastropoda > Neogastropoda > Conidae > Conus > Conus betulinus. The sequence continues at coordinate 8,274 of JADBJO010011697.1, read as the reverse complement.
GTTTGTTTTTTTGTTTTTGTTGTTTTTTGTGTGTTGCACAGCGACTCTTCAGTGAAGCACGGCCCCCTGAAAAGCGAATGGACTCCTAATGGAAATACAATCTGAACTGCAGTTGAACAAATATGATGTACATGGACCTTAACACACCTCACGTAACCACCCTCCCCACACCCCACCACCCTCTGTCCTCCTTATACTCTCTCCCCGCCCCCCCCCCCCACCCCCCCCCCCCCCCCCCCCCCCCCCCCCACCCCCCCACCTCTTTCCACCCTTCCAAATGAACAGGCCCCCCCTCCAATGAACACTAGCGATAACACCCCTCCAACCAAAACAGTGAGTCGAAACTATGAATATCTCTTCCGGGTAGATAGAGATTACGACACTGTCCGTATCCCTCGTCGATGACATTTCTTGAGCTCTGGTGTCTGTCGTAACGGAATGGGTAGAATTCCACTAGTCTGTGGCCTACAACTGTGCTGAGGTTGGTAACTGAATTATTATCTACTTTACACTGGGCCAGAAGAGCGAAAAGAATGACATAATTATGTTTCGTTTGTTGTTGCTGGGGCTGTCAACATGAGACATTCCTTTTCTGAAAAATACACGTCAGGAAAAAAAAATGGACCGCACGTTTTCATATAGTGCATCCACAAGCGCTTATGCGAGAGCGCAGAAGCCCAGCAGAGCCCAGCATACACAGACAGTCAGACAGACAGAAAGAACAAACAAACAGGCAGACAGGGACACTATACACAAACAAAACAGGCCGATGTACACCACGGCTCGCTACTCACTCCTTACGCAACAGCACATTCGGTCCCACACGCGCGCGCGTGAATCAGCTCTCACGCAAGCACAAATACAGTTCTAGTTTCACGAGACCACACACACGCAAACATGAATTACACAAACGCACAAACGCACACACACACGCACACACACACACACACCACACACACGCACACCGCACGAGCGCAGCGCAGCGCACAAACAGACACAACGCACAGCATGCACGCGCGCCGCACACACACACACACGCGAGCGCGAACCGCAACGTAGAGCGCGAGCGCACCCGCGAGAGAGAGAGAGAGCTCGTTGCTCGTAGAGAGAGAGAGAGAGAGAGAGGAGTAGGACGTGAACTAGGTGGAGGCTGAGTATAAGGGAGGGAGGAGATTTGGCATCAAAGCCTGAAACACATGGTTAATTTCAGAATGGAATGGGGGTGAGCAGGGCCCGACCCCCCCCTCGAGGACAAAGTTGTAACTCGACCAGTTTGTTTACAATCTCTATGCAGCGAGGCACTAGTGAGATTTGGTACATTCAGATGCAACTGATTTTTTTTCAGAATTCTTCTCTTTGGATTATTCTTTCATGATTAAGAAAAAAACGCGATAACATCAGACCCTCTGTCAAGTTCAGAAAGAAAAAGTCACACTTTTTTTTTTCTATTTCGTTCTATATACTGAGTGAGAGTGCTAACAAACAGAAGTCATATGTATTTTTCTTCGGTCATTTATGGAAACACAAGATTTAAACAGCCTTGCGATAAATTCAGACCCTCTGTGTGGGAGGGGTAGGAGTGTACAGCGAAACTTTAAACAAATTATTGAATGTTCTATATACAACAGTGTGTGTGTGTGTGTGTGTGTGTGTGGTGTGTGTGTGGGGTGGTGTGGTGTGTCTGCGCGCGCGCGCGCGCGCGGACGGGAGCGCAGATATAGGGCGTTGTGTGTGTGGTGTGGTGGGGGGGGGGGGGGGGGGGGGGGGGGGGGGGGGGGGGGGGGGGAAGGGGGGAGGAGGGTCTGTGAGGTGGCGCTGCGTACTGGGGAATGGCGAGGTGTGGCGACAGACGAGGGTCGAGAGCGCGCAGACGTACTCGCGTGTGTGCGGATATGTGCTGGAAGGACTCGAGGAGGTAGTAGTGGAGGGGGGCAAATGCGTGCGTGCGTGAGTGGGAGTGATTTGGGGAGTTGTTGTGTTTGTGTGTGTGAAAAAGTGTGTGGACTGTGTGTGTGTGTGTGTGTGTGTGGTGTGTGTGTGTGTGTGGGGTGTGTGTGTGTGTTTGTTTGTGCAATGCGTGCTGTAGTGCGTGCGATGTGTGTGTGAGTATGTGTGTGCGTGCATTACGTGCGCGATTTGATCGAAACGTTTTGATCGAACGGAAACTAGCTCAGTGGGACTGTTCGTGTGTCCTCGACCTTGAAAACTAGTTGACGTGGCAAGGTAAACAATATCAACAGCTAGCAGTGTAAGCAAACAGCTAGCAGGTGTAAGCAAGCAGACCGCGGCAACCATAGGCAATCGTCTTTGTGCGACACATGATCCTCGGTCCCGTTGGCCCCCACACTATGGCCCAGCCTCATCGCTGAGGACCCCTGGCTTGCTCGACGTGTGCGTGGTGTCTGTATAACCTGTTTTGACTCTCTTAGTTCCTGAGAAAAGGACGCGGCTGAGGCGGCTTTCCGCCCCAAATAAGCACCGCACTAAGGTACATTTGTGACATATAAAAGACAGTCGGGTTTATTGGTACAGTACAATACTTTTACTTGCTGCCTGATCCTGTGATGTCGCGCACGTACGCACGCACGCACACGCACACACACACACACACACACACACACACACACCACACACAAGTACACACACACACACCACACACACACAACACACACACACGCAAAGCACAGACAGATCCACACACACACACACACACACACACACACAAACACCACACACAACACAACACACACACACGCACACACAGGCAGACACAGACACTTACGCGTGGCGCACACACACACATACAACACACACACACACACACACAACCATACACGCACACAGGCAGACACAGATACACTACGCGTGCGCACAGACACACAGACACACACACATGTTCGCACACATCGTCATTCACCCCTTCCATCCTCTCTCTTCCCTCTCCGCCCCTACCCATCCCTATCAACCCACAGACATGCGGGTGCGTGTACACACACACACACACCACACACACACACACACACACACACACACACACACACACACGCACGCACGCACACACAGACATGCGCGCACACCACACACACACACACACACACACACACACACACACACACACACTTGCACCTCCCCCACCAAAACACACACACACACACACACGCGCGCCGCTGCGCGCGCCGCGCGCAAAACACACGCACACACATATCCTCCCCTTCCCAACCCACTCCACTCCTCCACTCACCCTTCCGTCCTTTCTCCCCCCCCCCCCCCTCACCTCCCCACTCCCCCCCGCCCCCTCACCTCCCCAGTCCCCCACACTCCTCCCTACACACTACCGAGCTATGAGGACCTTACAACAGTGATCGAACTGACAGATCAAGAAAACCTAAAGGAAGAGGTGTTGGGGGGGGGGGGGGGGGGGTCTGTGAATAAAACGTGAGCAGATCTATTCTACAGGAGATCAAATGACAATCTGTAAAGCATTGTTCGCCTACCGTATGCTTCGGGCCGATCTGCGAACTTCCCCACAACGACCCGACCCACAAACCGCTGCTTACAATTATCATTGACCGCAACTGTTCGTCAACAAGCGTCTGACTTATCATTTATTTGTTCCTTTATTTGTTTATGTATTCATCTGTTTATCTTGTTTATGTTTTTCGTCTTCCTTCATTCATTATTTCTTCATTCTGCAAACGAGCATGTTTGAAATGAGAAAGGGCAGAAGCCAAACAATATACAAATCCGAGTGCATTGCTGACCTCAAAGAAAATGTAAAACGAGGCCGGGAATGTTATATCTGATCGGTAATGGGATACTGTTTTCTTTGTTTCTCCAAGTAAGACACAGGTATAGGACTTGATGACTGGAGCTGCATTCTCCTGATAATTAACAAAATGTATGACTTCAGTTACCTGTGTTTTCTTTAGTAACACACAGGTACTTGACTTCAGTCACCTGTTTTGTTTGGAAAACAGGTACAAAGACTTCAGTCCCCTGAGTTGTCTGAATAACACACAGGTACATGACATCAGTCACCTGTGTTTGTCTGAACCAACACACAGGTACAAGATTCAGTCACCTGAGTTCTCTGAATAACACACAGGTACAATGAAATCAGTCACCAGTATTGTCTGAAGAACACACAGTACATGACATCAGTCACCTGAGTTTGTCTGAATAACGCAAGGTATGTGATAACAGTCACAGTATTGTCATGAACAACACACAGATACATGAGATCAGTCATCTGTGTTGCCTGAACAACACACAGGTACATGACATAAGTCACCTGAGTTCTGCTGAACAACACACAGGTACATGACATCAGTCACCTGTGTTGTCTGAACACCACACAGGTACATGACATAAGTCACCTGAGTTGTCTGAACAACACGTAGGTACATGCCATCAGTCTGAGTTGTCTGAACAAAACACAGGTACATGACGTCAGTCACCTGAGTTGTCTGAACAGCACACAGGTACATGACATCAGTCACCTGTGGTGTCTGAACAACACACAGGTACATGACGTCAGTCACCTGAGTTGTCTGAACAGCACACAGGTACATTACATCAGTCACCTGTGTTGTCTGAACAACACACAGCACAGTACATGACGGCGTCAGTCCATGTGTTGTCTGAACGTGTTGTTTCAGGTACATGACATCATCACCTGTGTTGTCTGAACAACACACAAGTACATGACACAAGTCACCTGTGTTGTCTGAACAACACAGAGGTACAATGACTTCAGTCACCCTGTGTTGTCTGAGCAACACACAGGTACATGACTACAGTCATCTATGTTGTCTGAATAACACACAGGTAATGACATCAGTACCCTGAGTTGTCTGAACAACACACAGTACATGACTGTTAGTCATCTGCGTTGTCTGAACAACACACAGGTACATGACTTCAGTCACCTGAGTTGTCTAAACAAACACACATGTCGCGTGACATCATTCACCAGTGTTGTATGAATAACACACACAGGTACATGACATCAGTCACCTGAGTTGTCTAAACGACACACATGTCCATGACATCAGTCACCAGTGTTGTCTGAACAACACACAGGTCCACGACATCAGTCATCAGTGTTGTCTGAATAGCACACAGGTACATGACATCAGTCACCTGAGTTGGTCTAACCAACACCACATATCCCTGACATCAGTCAGCAGTGTTGTCTGAACAACACACATGTCCATGACAATCTCACCCTGTGTTGTCTGAACAACACACATGTCCATGACACATCAGTTACCAGTGTTGTTCTGAACAACACACAGGTACATGACATCAGTCACCTGAGTTGTCTGAACAACACACACAGGTACATGACATCAGTCACCTGAGTTGTCTGAACAACACACAGGTACATGACATCAGTCACCTGTGTTGGCCTGAACAGATCACACACAAGTACAAGACATCAGGATCACCTGAGTTGTCTGAACAACACACATGTACATGACATCATTCACCTGAGTTGTCTAAACACACACAGGTCCATGACATCAGTCACCTGAGTTGTGTGAACAACAAACATGTACATGACATCAGTCATGTGTTGCCTGAACAACACACAGTACATGACACTCAGTCACCTGAGTTGTCTGAACAACACACAGGTACATTGACATCAGTCACCTGTGGTGTCTGAACAACACCCAGGGTACATGCTCAGGTCACTTGAGTTGTCTGAATAAACACACAGGGTACCTGACATCAGTCACCTGTGTTGTCTGAACAACACACAGGTACATGACTTCAGTTTGCATTGTTAGTGTTGTCTGATCAGCACACAGATACATGACACAGTCACCTTAGTTGTCTGAACAACACACAGGTACATGCCATCAGTCACCTGTGTTGTCTGAACAACACACTGGTGCATGACATCAGTCACCTGAGTTGTCTGAACAACACAGAGGTACATGACATCAGTCACCTGAGTTGTCTGAATAACACACAGGTACATGACATCATTCACCTGAGTTGTCTGAACAACACACAAGTACATGACATCAGTCACCTGTGTTGTCTGAACAACACAGAGGTAACAATGACATCAGTCACCTGAGTTGTCTGAACAACACACAGGTACATGACATCATTCACATCTGAGTTGTCTGAACAACACACACAGGTACATGACAACCAGTCACCTGAGTTGTCTGAACAGCGCACAGGTCCATGACTTCAGTGACGTGTGTTGTTCTGATGGTATAACACACAGGTACATGACACCAGTCACCTGTGTTGTCTGCATAACACACAGGTACAAGACATCAATCACCTGAGTTGTCTGAATAACACACAGGCACTGACTTCAGTGACCTGAGTTTCTGAACAACACACAGGTACATTATATTAGTCACCTGTGTTGTCTGAACAACAAACAGGTACATGACTTCAATCATCTGAGTTGTCTGAATAACACACAGGTACATGACTTCAGTCACCTGAGTTGTCTTAATAAAACACAGGTAACTGAGCTGTCTTAAGAAGCACAAGCTGTGGACTTCAGTCGCCTGCAGTGTCGGAAATACAGACAGGTACATGACGTCAGTCAGTTAGATTCTCATAGTAACGCACAGGTACATGCCTTCAGTCATCTGTGTTGTATTAAAACACACAGTACATTATTTCAGTCACCTTTGTTGTCTCAATAGCACGAAGATCACAATTCGCCAACACAACAACAGAGCGACTCACTCGGGGTGCCATCCTTTTTCACAGTAAGCCAAAATGAATGCCGTCCTCAAGCTACGCGAGTAAGGACAGCAGATGGAGACTATCTCTCTCGGACAAGTGTTCATAGTCCATTGCCATATGGTTTTATTTCTAACTCATCTGACTGACACTGGATTGTGCACTGACTTGCTTTGGATTTATTGATCAACTTTCAATCTGACACCTGGCACGCATTGACTCTGAATTTATTGATCAAACTCCATATCTGACAGACACATGGCAATGCATTGACTGAACGTATAGATCAACTCCAATCCTGACTCATGGCATGCATGATGAATTGATTTCATCAAACTCCAAATTCCAGGCGAAAACATGGTTATATATTATTCTGTTACTTTTTTTTTATAGGGCATTTTGCTTACTAAATGACCGGGAAGATGTGGGTGTTGTGTTGTGTGTGTTGTGTGTGGTGTGTGTGTGTGTGTGTGTGTGTTGAGGTGGGGGGTGGGGGTGGGGGTTGGTGGTTAAGTCCAAACTCCTGACTTTTCGAACGCCCTTACTTACTGGCGTGGCTTGTCACTCTATTCGTCCTAAACTGGGGGACACACACGAACACACACACACACACACACACACACACACACACACACACACACACACACAAACACACCACACTTTAACCCACCCCTTGTACACCCCTATCTTTCTCTATACAGTGGCCTCCCCACATTCCATCCCACATGCCACGTCCTGCAGATCGTTTGTCTGATCGAAAGATATTTGCTCGGAGAGAGTTACCGTTGAAACCCTTTCAGCGTCTTAAGACTACCCCAGAGAAGCAATGAACGGTATCGTATCCCTTCCCCCATATCATTCCCCTACCCCTCCCCGTCTATGGTACTCTTTCTGGAAGTTTCTGTTCTATTGTTAGAAGTAGCTCGCACTTTGCCTTCCCACTCCCCTTTCTCTGCTCCCCTCCCCTCCTCCTTCCACCGGCCCGAATCCCTCCCTCATCTCCACCCAAAACTGTCAAGCTTCCATTTGTTTTTCAACTTCTTTTTAGGCAGTTGAAAGGTGAAGGTGGGATATGGGCTGTCGTTGGCGGAAGATGGGAGCGGTGTGGTGGTGGTGGGGTGTGAGTGGGGGGGGGGAGGGGGTGTTTGTAAACAATTGAGCAGAGTTGTATCTTCTCAAACGCCAAGTTGGCTTTTTCTCTTTTTTGTTTTCTTTTCTGTTTAAAAGAAATTCGGAGCGGGTGGTGGGGAGGTGGGCGGGTGGTGGGGGCGGTGGGTGAAAGGTTACAGGAAATAACCGAGATGGATTAAGAAAACAAACAAATAACTGGCCAGAATTGAGGCCATTTTAGAGATGGAGGAGAGTTAAGAAACAACATGACTGGATTGTGTTGATATAATTGGTCAGTATTAGAGTAAAAAAAATATATTGAAATAAAAGGATTCCCCCCCCCACCACCCCCCCCCCCCAACGTGAACTTAACACCCAAAGAGCGGAACCATCTTAAACCATGCTACAGGGTAAACAGTCTCCTCTCTCTCTCTCGCTCTC
>JADBJO010011696.1:60559-62910 GCA_016801955.1 Conus betulinus | reverse complement strand
GAATTCATGAATGAATGAATTTTAAATGAAGAATGAATGAAGAGACAGACAAACAGACAGTCGGTCGACAGAAAGGGGTGGGAGAGAGAGAGAGAGAGATAGGAGAGAGTAGACGGGAAGAGTGTTTTGTCAACACTGATATCACACACACACACACACACCACACACACAGAGTGAGAATTCATTGGATGAATAAATTGTAAATAAAAGAATGAATGAAGAGACAAACAGAGAGTCGACAGAAAAGGATTTTGTTCCCTTTCTTTACAACAAATGATGGCAGTTTCCTTAAGTGCCTCAACAGAGCTACCGCGAACAGAGCGTCCAGGTGTTTTGCAGTGCATGGTGTATTTGGAGTTCAAACGATAGGGAAATTTTACAACGGGTTCGATGCACCGTAACAATCGCGACTTTAAGATTTTTGCTGTACAACAGAAAAGATGTCCATGAATTATGCAACTTTTTTAAATTTTTATTATTATTATTTTTTTTTTTTTATCAAACACAAGTCCTGTTACCATACTCTGCAAACTCATTCGCACCAAAAACGTTCACGTGCGAAAAAGGGACGCAATTACAATTTTAGCTCCTCCGAGCGAAGCAAAAAGAAAAGTTAGAAAGAAACCGCAAAACGAGCTCTGCTTGAGTTATAGTACCAAAACATTCTGCACATGAAAAAAAAAAACTTCCGAGGAGAGTGAGAAAAAAAAAAAAAAAACCACACAGACTCTCGAGATTCCACAGGGAAAAAAAAGTTATGTCACATGATATGGATGGCAGATAGGGAGCATTGGTTACAGCCTGGGCTATGAACAAGAATAATCTTGCCGTTACTGGCTACCTTAGAAAACTATCTTCACAACTGACATCAACGATTTTGCAGTCCTGGAGTTCCCATGCTCCTATAAACAGGTCTGGCATTGGTTGTTTTGCACTCAAAAATTCCAGTTAAGTTCTTCTGGGAATTTTTTGTACTCTATGTCTTTTCAGCCAGCGACACACATCCCATGCTTTTCGAAAACAATGCTCTCTCTCTCTCTCTCTCTCTCTCTCTCTCTCTCTCTCTCTCTCATCTCTCTCTCCCTCTCTCTCTCTCTCTCTCTCTCTCTCTCTCCAATCCATCATAATCACACGACCGTCTCCCCTACCCCTATCCCCAGTCGCCCCACGCCCTCCAATACTTAGCAGTGCACCATATGGCATATTACAAAAACAGCATCATATTTCAAAACATCCAAGGTTATTCTTGCCTATGTTGACAATTTACATTTTGTTTCATTTTTTTAATCTCAACGTTCTTGCCCCGTGGATATATAACACCCTCGTTTTAAGGATCAGTGCATCTGTAAACAGAAAGCTTCGACTTCTCTCTCTCTCTCTCTCTCCTCCTCTCTCTCTCTCTCTCTCTCCTGGACATAGAGAGCAACATTTCCGCTCGCCCCCCAGCCTTCGCTCCCCCCTACCCCCCCCCCCCCCCCCCCCCCCCCCCCCCCCCCCCCCCCCCCCCCACCCCTCCATCGCTGGCGTAGATTTAGCGCTGGGGGCTTGGTGGGCTCAGCACAAGATCAGAGGAGTTCCTCCCCCTGTCATGGGGGAATGCCATCCACAGACCCACCAGTCCTCTGGCGAGCGAGACGAACAATGGGGGCCACTCCTCTCGACCAAGGGGAAAGCAAAACAGGTCTGAAGCAAACTGTAGCCTGCTTGGGTATCTGAGAATAAATTCAATTCTAAATTTCTGTTTTCTCTTAGTAAGCGTAGAATGTTTCCCGTTTTCAGCGAAAGTCACAGCCTCACCGAGAAACGTTTAGAAAGATTTCCATTTTAAATCTGACGAACAAGTCTGGATTCATTTTGAAGCAGTTTCCAAACACAAGAAGAAAGGCCACTGCCCGTGAGACTGACATGTGTGACTGGATAGTACTGTACACATAAAGCTGCCCGTGAGACTGACACGTGTGACTGGATAGTACTGTACACATAAAGCTGCCCGTGAGACTGACATGTGTGACTGGATAGTACTGTACACACAAAGCTGCCCGTGAGACTGACATGTGTGACTGGATAGTACTGTACACACAAAGCTGCCCGTGAGACTGACACGTGTGACTGGATAGTACTGTACACACAAAGCTGCCCGTGAGACTGACACGTGTGACTGGATAGTACTGTACACACAAAGCTGCCCGTGAGACTGACACGTGTGACTGGATAGTACTGTACACACAAAGCTGCCCGTGAGACTGACACGTGTGACTGGATAGTACTGTACACACAAAGCTGCCCGTGAGACTGACACGTGTGACTGGATAGTACTGTACACACAAAGCTGCCCGTGAGACTGACACGTG
>JADBJO010011696.1:50559-55559 GCA_016801955.1 Conus betulinus | reverse complement strand
TACTATGAGCGCTGGCGAATGTATTATTATCATTATAATGAATTCTTATATAGCGCCTGCTCTCGGCTGGAGATCAAGCTCTAAGCGCTTACAATCCACACAACAAGCTTGCTGACTTGAAGAGCTGCCAGCTGGCGCTTCATTCATCGTCGGCCCGTGTCATCCAGTCCATACCATTCATATCGTTCACGTCATTTTTCCTTACTTCCATCATTCTTTCCATTTCTCACGCAGGGTGCATGCTATGTATAACGTGTCATCCATACCAACAGCCAAACTGGCCCTTCTCTACCGAAAAGTTGGTGATGGCATTTTACGTGTGTGCAAGATGTTATGCGTGCGTTCACACACGGAGCCTCGTTTATAGTCTCATTCGAAGGACTATAATAATGGGAAATGGAGTCAGAACCAATGTTAACACCAACTCCGAGGGAAAAATACCCCTGTAACCGAAACGGCCCGGCGGAGATTGTGATTTCCTGCTGGAAAATGTTCATCTCGCAGATTGCCATCTCTTACGGTTTGATACACTTCCACCCATTCTTTTGAACGGGCCTTCACATTGTCACTCATTCGTCTGTCTAGTTTGAATGACATCAATGTTGTGAATGCTTCGACAATTCCAGCGTCACAAATGCTAATCTGCACACACACGTGTGTGTACGCACGAACGCGCGCACACGCGTACACACACACACACACCACACACACACACACACACATCACACACACACCCACACACAACATCACACAGGCTCACACACATACATGCACACACACACGCACCCCCGCACGCACGCATTCACTGTGGCACGCACACGCGCGTACGCACGCGCGCGCGCGCGCGCGTGGCGCACGCGCGGCACACACACAACACACACACAAAGGCACACACTTGCCGCACACACACATACGCACGCACATGCACTCACTCACACATACGCACGCACTCTAAGCAGGCAGGCAGGCACATCACGCACGCACACACACAGACACACACAGACACACAACACACACACCGACACACACACACACATACACACACACCGCCACACACACTACACACACAACACACACCACACACACACACACACACACATCACACAACACTCACACACAGCAGTTCGCGAGTCGGAAGAAATCCTTGCAACGTTTTTTTTTGACGTTAAGAAAGCTTATGATCAAGTATGGCACTACAAATTATTGCAAAAGCTTACGAAAACAATATTAATGGTAATATTAAAAACTACATTACAAATTTCCTTTCACATCGTTTCATACAAGTAAGAGTAGGAAACACGTACTCGAACCCCAGAGAAACTTCAGATGGGCATTACCCCTCAAGGTTCAGGTTTATTTCCTTTCTCCTGTTTATTTATTTACACTCATCAGCCGATCTCCCAAAGAGATTGTGTCAAACGACTCAGTTTTAGTCCCGTACGCTGACGATATATGCATGTGGATGAAGGTAACAATGAAACGCAATACACCCACTAGAGCATTAAACTATCAACAAAAAGTTTACCCAAAAGGAATTAGATAAAATCACTAGTTTTATGAACGAAAATGTTTGTCACTATCTTTTAGAAAACAAACAAACATGGTCCTTTTTTTTAACTCAGGTTATAACCCAGAAAAAATGCCTATATTCAGCATTAATGGAATTGCCCTTAAGTTTGTGCAAAGTGTTAAGTTTTTCTAGGTGTTTATCTGTCATCAAAACTTACCTGGAATCAACATATAAATCATATACTTTGATAAAGCACGAAAAGCATTAAATTTTCTCTCAAAATTATTAGTAAAACAACGTTGGGGTCAAGACACTAAAGCACTTTTATGTCTTGCAAACTCACTTGTTCGATCTCGTTTTAATATATGCCCAAGAAGTTTTCTTTAATGCCCCCCAAGCACCTATTATCCCAAACTTCAAAGCATAGACTGCAAAGCTGTTAAACTGGCACTTGGGGGGGGTTCCAATACATGCTTCCAATCTAGGATCCTATAAAGAAGCGGTGTTCTTCCTCTAGACGACAATAGGAAAAAAAAATTCTTGCGCTAAATTTATAGTAAAGTCTTTTGCTTTTGATACATTTTGTAAGGAAGAAATTAGATTAGACTCTCCGCGAAAGATTTTGCTAAAAGAGCTAAAACAATACACTCTTTACAATCAAATCAATTCCTACGCCACTGATATAATCAATTCTAAAGAATTAAAAAACACAAAGAAATAGCAAACTAAGCCACCTGTTTCACACCAGTAGCACCCCTGGGAGCATATTAAACCTGCTTTTGATATTGACGATACGAATTTAAAAACAAAATCAATCAATCTCCAAATGTCTTGAAAAATTTAGTAAACATAAGCATTGAAAACAAGTATACTGACTATATCAAGATTTACACAGATGGGTCTGTAATAGAAAATGGCAGTGCAGGATCAGCATTTTTTTATTCCTTCCTTGAAAACATTAAAACGTTATAATATTGGTAAGCATTATTCCATTTTCACTGCTGAATTAATGGCCATTTTAATGGCGTTACATCATATTAAAGAATTAGAGTACCTTTAAATGCATGCAAAATATTATTTTGTGTGGATTCAAAATCAGTATTATATGCTATCAAAGGTCAAATACCAAGACACGGGTTGAAATGACACACGAAATCAAGCACTTAATACATCACTTAGCAAGCAAAGATATCAGTGTTACTTTTTATTGGATTCCATCTCACTGTGGATTCTCTCTAATAATGAACAGGTAGATCACGCAGCCAAGAGTGCAGCACGCAATGCTGCAGGGGACAATTAAACTTAATGTTAAGCTAGATCTACATGAATATTATAAATACTTTGACAAGTTAGCAAAGGATAATTTTGTTGACAGTTGAAGACCTCAGATATACAATATTCACATAATTGTGTAAAAGTTTGTGATACACTGCATTCGGATATGATAATTAAGAGTTTAAAGTCAAATTAAATCCAGATCAATTTACGTCTTTGATGTTTAAAATTCGTCTAAATGCTCTCAAAACAAAATTTTGTAAAGATATTATTTGTGTTTGTGGGAGTCAAATTTTCTACGAATCATCATCTGCTTCTGCACTGTCCTGCCATCAAAGCTCAAATGCTCAAAAATGGAGGCACTACTGCGCTCAAACATCGAAATCCGATAACATTACAGAAAATAGTTAATGACCTTGATCTTCTTAAGCTGTTTTCAGAAACTTTGCGTTCTAGTTCTGTTGGTATTTTTCTTTGATCGTTGTTGATAATGTTGAGATTATTTGTGTTTGTAGAATCAAAAATTTAAGAATGGCTTTAATGTTACATTTACCAAAAAAACACACTCAACACTTTAAAGAATCTCTCTCACATGCCTTTTTTTTTTTGTTTTTGGTCTAATGTCACTTGAGGGTAAAGAGACGTTAAATTAAAGTACTACAACACACACACACACACACACACACAGAGGCAACACATACACACACATACACCATACATGCAGACACACATACGCACGCACGCACACACACCACACACACACACACACACACACACACACTTCAAAAGGTTTCCACCTTAGTTGATTTCAAAGTGAAAGTGACGTCATGGCCCCGCCAAAAACAGATGATTTCTGACAGAGAGAAAGAAAAGACAACCCCCACCCCCACCACCAACCACCCGCACCCCGCTCCCCGGCCCCCCACCCCTGCATAAGAATGTCGATCCAAAGCTGAATTACGTTCTTTTTCAACTACCAATGACAAGGAAGTTCACAGATTTTGACGATTACGTAGCCTGACACATATAGAAGTTAATGTACAATCATCTTAAGAGATAGAGATGATAAATGAAGGTGTTGTTTCCATAACCTCGTCTTTCTATACATGCAAGCAGAATGCTGTGCGTTATATCGGTTTGAGGACAGATGATACGTAGATTCCAATTCTCACCCCATCAGTCTTTCCTAGAGACCATGAATAGTACATTTCTGTGAGTGATGCGTGGTGGGATCAGTATCTCACTGTCTAATCCACCCTCAAAATGTATCCGAGGACAGAAGAAAACCCGTTCCTCTCCGTTTTTACGGCAAGATGAATTATCAGCGCCTCCAAGACATTCCATTGTCTTTATAAATAGCTTCGATTGCCACCAAGCACGCGGAAGCACCTCAATGACAGCCATTTTCGTTAGAGGGTAAATCGCCGTAAATAATGTCAAAGTGCTTGCCCATTTTCATTAGAGGGTAAATTAACAAGAGTGATGTTAAAGTGCTTGCCATTTTCATTAGAGGGTAAATTAACAAGAATGATCTTAAAGTGCTTGCCATTTTTTCACTAGAGGGTGAAAAAAATGTTAAAGTGCTTGCTATTTTCATTAGAGGGTAATTTATTGAAAGATGTCCATGTCCTGGCCATTTTATAGAGGATAAACCACGGAAATGATATCAAAGTGCTGTGCCATTTTCATTGGAGAAAAAAAAAACCAAACGTAAAAATGATATAAGACGTGCTTGCCATTCGAAGGGCGTTCATTGAGACAAATTCAACGTAAATGCCGAAATGCTTTCCATGTTCATTCGGTAAGAGATTAAATCAACGTGAAATACCGCTTGTGCTTCCCATGAGACTAAATCATTAGAAATTAAATCAACGTAAAATACGACAAAATGCTTGCCGCTTCCATATGAGACATTAAATCAAACGTAAAATGTCAAAATGCTTGTCCATTTTATTCCATTTTTTTGAGACTAAATCAACGTAAAATTGTCAAAGTGTTTGCCATTTTCATTAGAAGGTAAAACAACGTGAAGAATGTCCAAGTGTTTGGCATTTTCATTAAAGGTAAAACAACGTGAATGATGTCCAAGTGTTTGCCATTTTCATTAGAAGGTAAAAACAACGTGAATGATGTCCAAGTGTTTTTTGCCATTTTTCATTAGAAGGTAAACACCATGAATGATGTCTAAGTGTTTGCCATTTTCATTAGAAGGTAA
>JADBJO010011696.1:25000-35000 GCA_016801955.1 Conus betulinus | reverse complement strand
AATGGACAAATGGAACCCGTGCACACAATGACCCTGTGTATTTGTTCTCCTATAACAGTGATGGTCACATCAGATAGACAGAGAGGGATGACACACATCTACCACCTGCTCTTATCAGACTTCTCCTGCGTCTGTATAAGGCATTCACTACTTCCTGTTCATCTGATTGATTTTCTGGGTGCAAGGCATTCACTACTTCCTTTTGATCTGATTGATTTTCTGTAAGCAAGGCATTCACTACTTCCTGTTGATCTGATTGATTTTCTGTGTGCAAGGCATCACTACTTCCTGTTCATCTGATTGATTTTCTGTGTGCAAGGCATTCACTACTTCCTGTTGATCTGATTGATTCTCTGTGTGCAAGGCATTCACTACTTCCTGTCGATCTATTTTTTTCTCTTTGTGCAAGGCATTCACTACTTCTTGTTGATCTGATTGATTTCCACATGTGAGGCATTCACTACTTCCTATTGATCTGATTGATTTCTGCATGGGAGGCATTCACTACTTCCTGTTGATCTGACTGACTCTCTCTGTGCCTCCTTTTTTTCATGGGTTGCCCGTTGGCTACCATTTTTTCCTGTCTGTATCAAATGGCACACTGAGTCTGATTCACGCCAGGACAATAGCTGAGTGCTGGCCGTTAGCCTACTACCCTGATTAGCGAGCAACAGGCTGGTGGCATACTTGGTTTTTCTAAGAGGGCACTTCAGCCAGTCTTACTGCTCTCTCTCTCTCTCTCTCTCTCTCTCTCTCTCTCTCTCTCTCTCTCTCTCTCTCTCTCTCTCATGGCACGCGCTGGTTGTGGTTTCCAGAAGTGGTTAGTGATCTGCGCGAGTGAGGGGGAACTCCGACAAAGGACGTGGTGGGAAAATGAGGGGAGATACTTATCTTGCTCACTCTTCATCTCTGATATGTTATGGGTGTCAAGGTTTCTTCGTTCTGTTCACTGTGTCTGTGTGTGTGTGTGTGTGTGTGTGCGCGCGCGCGCGTCCCGTGCGTCCCGTGCGTACGTGCGTACGTGTGCGCGCGCGCGCGCGCGCGCGCGCGCGCGTGTGTGTGTGTGTCTGCATGTGTGTCTGCGTGTGTGTGGGAGGGAAGGAGAAGGAGTGAGAGGGAGAGTATGTGTGTATACATACTAATTTTGGTGTACGTGTGAGACAGACAGACAGACTGACAGACAGGCAGGCAGACAGGCAGGCAGAGAGACAGACTGGCAGACAGACAGGCAGACAGACAGACAGACAGGCAGACAGACAGGCTGGCAGACAGACAGACTGGCAGACAGACAGACAAATTGACAGACAAACAGACAGACAGACAGACAAATTGACAGACAGACAGACAAACAAACAGACAAACACACACACAGACAGTGTTACCATGCAGATGGTCTGGTGGGTTCAGGGGTAAGCAGATGGGTTCCGTTACTGTCACTGGAGAAGCTCAGTTCAGGGGACTGAACTCTGAAATGAACGGTGCACAAGCCATGTAACAAGCAGCACTAGCCCAGGGGCGACTACTCTATACCTCACAGCATCCAGACTTAGAAAGATTTAACACATGTATGCCAAATGGATATATCAACAACTTTCTCGCGCGTTCGCGCGTGCTAGCATGCACGGACGCGCGCGCGCGCGCGCACACACACACACACACACACACACACACACACACACACACACACACACACAGAGAACCATGTACAACCACACACAGCCACACACGCCCCTCACACACACACACACACACACACACACACACACACACACACACACACACACTCACACACACTCAGGCACGCGCGCGCGTGTCTACACACACACACACACACACACACACACACACACACACACACACACACACACAAACAAGCGCGCGTACACACACACGCGTGCGCGCGCCCACGCACGCACACACACACACACACACACACACACACACACATACTTGCACACTTGAGAGAGGAGAGAGAGAGAGAGAGAGAGAGAGAGAGAGAGAGAGAGAGAGAGAGAGAGAGAGAGAGAGAGAGAGAGAGAGAGGAGAGAGAGAGAGAGAGAGAGAGTATTTTTGACATCACCTACGTTTTAGGCACGTTTCGCTATATGTTGACCTAGGAAGAAGAAGAAGATGGAGGAGGAGGAGGAGGAGGAGGAGGAGGAGGAGGAGGAGGAGGAGGAGGAGGAGAAGAACCACAACAACAACAACAACAAAAAACAACAACAACGAGAAGAAGAAGAAGAAAAAGAAGAAGAGGAACTGCTCTAAGGGATATAAACCCCATCGTGGGTGTTCTGTAGCATCCAACTATTCTTCGTTGTGCCCTCAGAAGTGTGTGGGCAGACATCACCCAGGGCCAGGTGCCGGTGTGTTTTCCATCACGTCTGCATTATTGGCTTCACTCTCGCTTCCTGAAAGCCTCTCACCCCCTTTTCTCTTTGTTTATTTGTTTGTGGTTTGCGAAATGGGTATTATGCCAGTCACTCAGATATCAATGCGTGGTGCATTTTCGCCTCAAGACTTGGCAGACGTGTGTATTGTGTACGGAGCGATCTGCATGCAGTGATGGCTCTTTTTTGTAGACTGACACTGAGAGCAGAAAGCTTGTTTTTTTTTTTTTTTTTTTTTCCCCATCCCTGCAAGAGGATCATAATTTGCCTTCTTCTTTTCGACAACAACAATAATGAGACATGTGTATAACGCCTTCCGACTCCTCAAAGGACGTTACAATATCAGTTACTACATTTTTTTTTCTGAAAAAAAAGTCACCGGGGTTATATCACAAGAAAAACATTCACAACAAAACTAGAACATCTTGCTTTAAAAAACAGTCATACCCTAGTCCTAGAGAGAGCTGATATGGGCTTATGCGGTCAGCTAGGCTATAATATCATGCAATATGACTTGACTTGACCCATACAAACACAAACACAAACACACTGACAGTCTACCGCACATGCACTCGCACGCGCACACGTACGCATTCAAACACCAAAACACACAGAACGTGTCCGTACGAATTGCCCAAGCGCATGCATGCACGAACACACATGCACACAAATATTGGTGCAATCGTGTGTATGATATATATATATATATATATATATATATATATATATATATATATATATATATTCTGTTAAAACAGCGCTCTCGTCAGGATGGTTTTGGGCGCCTACTGCCGGTGTTATATGGCCTGATGTCACTGTTTGCACGTGCGGATTGGCTGCACGTATTGTCGTTTTTTTGGGGTTGTTTACAGTTCAGGGTGCGTTTGCTGACAACGATTTCCATTTGTGCCTGCAGTTGTTTACTATTTCTACTAACAATACGTGCAGCCAATCCGCACGTGCAAACAGTGACATCAGGCCATATAACACCAGCAGTAGGCGCCCCAAAAACCATCCTGACGAGAGCGCTGGCTCGAAACAGATCTGTTTTTTTTTAAAACTTCCTTTTATCATACTATTTTTAACAGATGTTGCTCCCCAAGGGTTGAGCACCTTAAGATTTTTATTAGGCGTTTTAGCAGTATTTATATATATATATATATATATATATATATATATATATATATATAGAGAGAGAGAGAGAGAGAGAGAGAGAGAGAGATTTATATATGGAGAGACAGAGACAGACAGACAGAGACAGGGAGAGAGAGGCGGAGAGACAGATGGAATGACAGAGACAGAGATTCTCTGTGTGTGTGTGTGTGTGTGTGTGTGTGTGTGCGTACGCGCGCGCGCAGGGTAACAATTCCTGTCATTAACACAATTAACACAATTTGCCGAGAAAAAAAATATATTGAAAGATTGAGAGAAGAGAGAGAGAGAGAGAGAGAGAGGAGAGAGAGAGAGAGAGAGAGAGAGAGTGGATGGACGGACAGCGACACAGGTGTATACCGTCGACTTACATGAAGGAAGGGATGAACGTCTTGAAGGACACGACCAGATCGTCTATGAAGCTGCCAAAGGAGCTGCCTCTCCACAAGACCTCCCCGCTCTGGCAGCCTGTCCACCTTCTCCAGCTGAACGTCCTCGGCGTCAAGGACCTCAGCGTGATCCAGCATCTCCTTCTCTCCAGAGGATCTTCCTATCTTCTTCGGGGCCAAAGGCAAACCGGTTGAGGGTACCAAGGAGGTCAGTTGTTTGGGTGTCGTCAGAAAGTTGCCTGTCCTGAGAAGCAGCCGGAATTTCCGGAGAACGCTGAGCAAGTGGACTCTCTTGCCCTGCATTGTTTTTGTTGGATGAGGTCTGGTGAGGTGGTGTCACGTGTGGACTTCATCTGAACAGCAAGGTCAATGTCTTGGATCGTGTCAGAGTTGGGCGTGGCCAAATTCTGAGTGCTGCCTATGAAACTAGAAGAGCTCCTTCTCCCGTGGCTGTCTGCTGTACGCCTGACGTCGTCAGTCTGGCATCCAATTGTCTGATGGGAGCAGAGCATCGCGTGTGTCGTGCCATCCTGTACTGGTCGACATGTTTGGAGTCCACAGTACGTCTCAAGGTACCGCCAAGACGTCTTTCGGAATCTACAGTACGTCTATTGTCGGCAAGACGTCTTCCTGAGTCAACAGTACGTGTGACGTCACCGGCAACGCGCCTTTCAGAGTCCTTAGTACGTCTGTTGTCAGCAACACGTCTTTCAAAGTCCACAGTACGTCTGTTGTCAGCAACGCGTCTTTCAGAGTCCATAGTACGTCTGTTGTCAGCAACACGTCTTTCAAAGTCCACAGTACGTCTGTTGTCAGCAACACGTCTTTCAGAGTCCCATAGTACGTCTGTTGTCAGCAACACGTCTTTCAAAGTCCACAGTACGTCTGTTGTCAGCAACACGTCTTTCAGAGTCCACAGTACGTCTGTTGTCAGCAACACGTCTTTCAGAGTCCACAGTATGTCTGCTATCATGGCTATCATGTCGTTCTGAGTCCACGGTACGTCTGTTGTCAACGGTAACGCGTCTTTCTGAGTCCACAGTACGTCTGTTGTCAGCAACACGTCTTTCTGAGTCCACAGTACGTCTGTTGTCAGCAACACGTCTTTCAGAGTCCACAGTATGTCTACTATCATGGCCAACTCGTTGTTCTGAGTCAACGGCACGTCTGTTGTCAACGGCAACGCGTCTATCTGAGTCCAGAGTACGTCTGTTGTCAACGGCAACGTGTCTTTCTGCGTCTACAGTACGTCTGTTGTCAAGGACAACGCGTCTATCTGAGTCCACAGTACGTCTGTTGTCAGCAACAAGTCTTTCAGAGTCCACAGTACGTCTGCCATCATGGCCAACACGTCGTTCTGAGTCCACGGAACGTCTGTTGTCAACGGTAACGCTTCTTTCTGAGTCCACAGTACGTCTGTTGTCAACGGCAACGCGTCTTCCCGAGTCTACAGTAGGTCTGTTGTCAACGGCAACGCGTCTTCCTGAGTCCACATTACGTCTGTTTTCAATGACAACACGTCTCTCAGAATTACCAATACGTCTGCTGTCGTCGGTAACCTGTCTACTTGTGTCTAGAGCCAGCCTCGACTCATCGGCGACACGTCTTTCAGCGTCACGAGTACGTCTACTGTCATCAGCAACATGTCTTTCAGAGTTTATTGTACGTCGGCTACCGTCGGCAACACGTCTTTCAGAGTCAACAGTACGTCTGTTACCTTCAGAAACGCGTCTTTCAGAGTCTACGGTACGTCTGTTGTCGTCGGTAGCACGTCTTCTTGAGTCCAGAGCAAGCCTTGAGTCATCGGTAACACGTCTTTCTGAGTCCACAGTATGTCTGTTGTCATCGGACACACGTCTGTCAGAGTCCACAGTACGTCTGTCATGATCGGCAAGTCGTCTTTGAGACTCCATAATACGTCTGCTGTCGTCAGCAACACGTCTTTCAGAGTCCACAGCACGTCCGCTGTCGTTGATAACATGTCTCTTAGAGTCCATAGTACGTCTGCTGACGTCGCCGATACGTCTTTCAAAGTCTGCAGCACGTCTGCTGTTGGCAACACGTCTTTCAGAGTCCAAAGTATGTCTGTTGTCAACGGCAGTACGTCTTTCGGAGTCAGCAGTACGTCTGCTGTCGTCGGCAGCACGTCTGTCAGAATCCACGGTACGTCTTCTATCGTCAGCAACACGTCTTTCAAGATCTACGGAATGTCTTCTATGGTCGGCAACACGTCTTTGAGACTCTGCGGTATGTCTGTTCTCGTCAACAACACGTCTCTCTGAGTCCACAGTACGTCTGGAGTTATTTTCGTCACGTCTTCCTGAGACCGTAGTACGTCTGAAGTCGTAGCAAGCAGCACGTCTTTCGTTGTCGGTTTGTCTGGAGTCTTCGAAGTTTACGATGCGTTTGATGCCACCACTCACACGTCTTTTCCGAGTCAACAGTACGTCCGAAGTCTTCGCCGACACGTCTTTCCGAGTCAACAGTACGTCTGAAGTATTCGCCGGCACGTCTTTCCGAGTCAACAATACGTCTGAAGTCTTCGCCGACACGTCTTTCCGAGTCAACAGTACGTCTGAAGTCTTCGCCGACACGTCTTTTCCGAGTCAACAGTACGTCTGAAGTCTTCGCCGACACGTCGTTCAGAATCTGAAGCTCGTCTTGAGTCATGAATATCACGTCTTCTCGACTCGACGGGATATTTAGATTCATCGCCCACTTCTCTGTTAAGTCGACGTTACGTCGGAGGTCATCGGTTACCCGTCTTCCAAAGTTGACGGTGCACATTGACCCTACTCTGACATGTCCTTCTGAGTCTATGGTACGCCTGGAATAATCGTTAGCTTGTCTTCCAACGTCAACAGTACGTCTTGTCTCGTGGCAGGCACGTGAGTCCCATGGATCGTCTGTAGTCATCGTTAACTCTTCT
This sequence comes from Conus betulinus, assembly GCA_016801955.1. Classification (NCBI taxonomy): domain Eukaryota; kingdom Metazoa; phylum Mollusca; class Gastropoda; order Neogastropoda; family Conidae; genus Conus; species Conus betulinus. The sequence continues at coordinate 28,140 of JADBJO010011696.1, read as the reverse complement.
TCCTGTGTCAGTCAGCAGTATGTCCCGAGTCATCGGAAATCCGCCTTCCAGAGTGGACGGTACGTCTGGGGTCTTCCATGAATTGTCTTCCCGAGTCTACAGTACGTGGGGACTCGTCGTTGCCACGTCTGTTTGCGTCCAAAGTACGTCTCAAGCCATCATGGGTACGTCTTCTCGAGTCAACAGTATGTCTGGTGTCATCGTCAATACGTCGTCCTGCAGTCAGGGTAACACGTCTTGGGTCATCGTTGATGCGTCTGGCGTCCTCATTAAGGCGTCTTGGACCCTCGTTAATGCGTCTGAAACCCTCGTTTACACGTCTGGAGTCCTCATTAGCACGTCTGGAGTCCTCATTTATACGTCTGGAGCCCTCATTGGTACGTCTGGAGTCCTCATTAACATGTGTGGAGTCCTCATTAGTGCGTCTGGAGTCCACATTAGTACGTCTGAAGTCCTCATTAGTACGTCTGCTGTCCTCGTTTACACGTCTAGAGTCCTCCTTAGTACGTCTGGAGTCTTCATAGACACGCCTGAAACCCACACCAGAACGTCTGGAGTCCTCATCAGTACGTCTGGAGTCCTCATAGACACGCCTGGAGTCCTCATTAGTACGTCTGAAAACCTCATTGGTACGTCTGGAGTCCTCATAGACACGCCGAGAGTCATCATTAGTACGTTTGGAGTTCTCATTGATTTGTCCGTAATCCTCATGAGTAGTACATCTGGGGTCCTCGCTAACACGTCTGGAGCGCTCGTGAATACGTCTTCTGTCCTCATTGCTACCTCTGAAGTTCTCATTAGTACGTCTGGAGTCTTCGTTAATATGCGTGGAATCCTTGCCAATACGTCTGGAGTTGTCATTGACACGTCTGAAGTCTTCGGTGAACTGTCTGTCATCATCATTGATACGCCTGGAATCCTTATTCACACGTCTTGAGCCCTCATCAACACGTCCTGACTCCTCTGTAATTCGTCTCAAGTCCTGGTTGATGCGTCTTGGGTTCTCTGAACGCGTCTAGAGTCATCATGGACACGTATGAAGTCGTCTCTAACATATTCGTCGAAGTTTGAAGCACGTCTGAAGTTAGTGCCGATGCGTCTTTCCGAGTCAGTTGTACGTCTAGAGTCATCTCTTTCGAGCCTCGAAACACGTCTAAACTCACCGCCGATGCGTCTCTCCGAGTCAGTAGTACGTCTGGGGCCGTGGCTGAAACGTCTTTCTGTGTCATCCGTTCGCCTGTGGTCTTGCTCAGCACGTCTTGCTGACGCTGCCGCACATCTGGAGTTCACAGACAGACGTTGGCGGTCTACAGTCCGTCTGGAGTCATCCCCCAAACGTCCGGAGTCAGCCTGTACACGTCTGGTGTCAGCCTGTACACGTCTGGTGTCAGCCTCTACACGTCTGGTGTCAGCACCTGCACGTCTGGTGTCAGCCTCTACACGTCTGGTGTCAGCACCTGCACGTCTGGTGTCAGCCTCTACACGTCTGGTGTCAGCACCTGCACGTCTGGTGTCAGCCTCTACACGTCTGGTGTCAGCACCTGCACGTCTGGTGTCAGCCTCTACACGTCTGGTGTCAGCACCTGCACGTCTGGTGTCAGCCTCTACACGCCTGGTGTCAGCCTCTACACGTCTGGTGTCAGCCTCTACACGTCTGGTGTCAGTATCTACACGCCTGGTATCGACGTCTGCCCGACTGGATTTGAAAGCCACACGCCTGGAGCTAACATCTACACGCCTGGGGTCAACATCTAGACGTCTGGAGTCATCGTCTATACGTCTGGAGTCAAGGTCTGCACGTCTGGTGTCAACATCTGTACGTCTGGTGTCAACATCAACACGTCGGGAGTCAGTGTCAGTGTCTACACGTCGTGGCTGGAATCGGGATTTGCGCGCCTGGAGTCATCTTCAACAACTACCCGTCTGGAGTTAATATTTGCACGTCTTGAGTCAACATCTACACGCCTGGGAGTCAACAGCTGCACGTCTGGATTTAACTTCTCCATGTCTGGAATCAACAGCTGCACGTCTGGATTTAACTTCTCCATGTCTGGAATCAACAGCTGCACGTCTGGAGTCAACATCTGCACGCCTGGAGTCAACTTCTACACGTCTGGGGTCAACATCAACATGTCTGGAGTCAACTTCTACACGTCTGGTGTCAAGGTATACACGTCTTGAGTGAACATATTCACGTCTGGTGGCAACATCTGCACGTCTGGAGTCAAAATCTGCACGTCTAAAGTTATATTCTGCATGTCTGGAGTCTACGTCAGCATCTGCTCGTCTGGAGTCAACATCTGCCCGTCTGGAGTCAGCATCTACACGCCTGGAATCAACATCTGAACGTCTGGAATCAACATATAACACGTCTTGAGTCAGTGTCAGCATCTACCCGTCTGTAGTCAACATCTACACGTCTGGAATCAACATCTACACGTCTGGAGTCAGTGTCAGCATCTACACGTCTGGATTGAACATCTACACGTCTCGAATCAGCATCTACACGTCTGGAGTCAGCATCTACATGCCTGGTGTCAACATCTGCACGTCTAGACTCAACATCTACATGTCTGGAGTGAAACATCTACACATCTCTGAAGTCAGCATATACACGTCTAGAGTCAGAATCTACACGTCTAGACTCAACATCTACACGTCTGAAGTCAGCATCTACACGTCTAGAGTCAGAAGTCACACGTCTAGACTCAACATCTACACGTCTGAAGTCAGCATCTACACGTCTAGAGTCAGAATATACACGTCTAGACTCAACATCTACACATCTGGAGATAGCATCTATACGTCTGGAATCAACATCTACACGTCCAGAATCAACCTCTACACGTCTGGAGTCAACATCTACACGTCTGGAGTCAACATCTACACGTCTGGAGTCAGCATCTACACGTCTGGAGTCAATATCTACATGTCTAGAGTCAATATCGGTATCTACACGCCTGGAGTGACCATCTACACGTCTGGAATCAACATCCACACGTCTGGAATCAACATCTACACGTCTAGAGTCAATTTTTTCACGTCTGAAGTCATCATCTACACGTCTAGAGTCAATATTTTCACGTCTGAAGTCATCGTCCATACGTCTAGAGTCAACATTTATGCGTCTGGAGTCAACA
>JADBJO010011696.1:15000-20000 GCA_016801955.1 Conus betulinus | reverse complement strand
AGAAAATTGCTCCCAGTTTGCTGTCATGCGCTCCAGTGCTTCCGGTGAGAGAACCACTTCTCGTATCTTCCGGCGGAAGAGCTCTGCGTCCCTTTTCTGAGGAGAGCTCTTCCGGGGGTTGGCCGCGCGATATACAACGGCTGCTAGACTATCTATGCCAAATTTGGCCAAATGATGAAGTCTTTCTGGGATAATTTAGAATCACCCAGGCGAGTAATGCGCTCGCGGCGGGGGCTGTGTAAATTCTGATTGAATCTTTTGGAGAGAGGACCAGTGCGGGTCTCAATGGTTGATTGATGTGGCACGTGACGTCGTTACCATGCGCGAGAACTCGTGTTTACAATGTGCGGGAATGATGCTGTTATCTTACGAAGTGAGATACTGCCAGTTGGGTGCAACTTTTGTGTGCGTCGAGTTGTGGACATAGGCGATTCTTTGGATGACGCGAACAGCTATCATCTATGTTAAATAGCCGTTCAGCAAACGACACCCATGTTTACAGCTACGGTTATAGTACAAAGAAGGGGTTCCGGTCGGAGGAAGGATTCTGAGTAGGTGGGTAGCCAGGGGGGGGGGGGGGGGAGTACGGCGTTGGGGGCAAAGGTGACACCACTGGGCTTGGACGCAGTTTACGTGCCTCGACCCCTGAAATGTGCGGTCTCTCGAAAGTTGTGAATTACTTCACAGCTTCAGAGAGAGAGAGAGAGAGAGAGAGAGAGAGAGAGAGAGAGAGAGGACAGAGACAGGGACAGAGAGACAGACAGAGGCAGAGACAGAGACAGACAGACAGACAGACAGACTGAAAGACAGACAGATTCATTGACAGACTGACAGACTGATTGACAGACGGACAGACAGACAGACGGACAGACACACAAACAAATACAAGCCGACAGACGGACAGACAGACGGACGGACGGACAGATGGGTGGACGGATAGACAGACAGACAGACAGACAGACTGACAAACTGATTGACAGACGGACGGACAGACGGACAGACAGACAGGACACACATACAAACAGTTACAGACAGACACACGGACGGACGGACAGATGGGTGGACGGATAGACAGACAGACAGACAGACAGACAGACAGACAGACAGACAGACAAACTGATTGACAGACGGATGGACAGACGGACAGACAGACAGGACACACACACACAAACGGTTACAGACAGACACACACACGGACGGACGGACAGACAGATAAACACAGACAGACAGACAGACAGACAGAGATTCGAAAATTAATGATGTATTCATTATAACCCTTGTGGCCTCATAATAAAGGGATGGGTTGAACATGGACAAAGAATAAGGATTACAGATGTATCTGAACGGCACAAGTGAACAAGTAAATTCAGATTAGAAAACTGTCGTCAATCAGAAGCCTAACAAATACATTTTGGATCGGAAACCCGTCAACAATCACAAGGATAACAAATCCATTTCAAATTGGAAATTCGACAACAATCACAAGTGTGATAAATCCACCTCAATTTGGAAATCAGTCGATTAATGTAACAAATCCAATTCAAACTGGAAATCAGACAAGAATCACAAGTATCAAAATCCATTTCAAACTGGAAAATCACACAACAATCACAGGTATAACAAATACACTTCGAGTTAGATTTGGAAAATTGTCAGCATTCAAAAAACGCATTGCAGTCTGGAATTTCAAGTATCAGAATAGACACAGGTCAAAGGTCTTGAAAACATTGACTCCAGGGTGTGTGTGTGTGTGTGTGTGTGTGTGTGTGTGTGTGTGTGTGTGTGTGTGTGTGTGTGAGTGTGTGTATGGGGGTGTATGTGTGCGTGCGCGCGCGCGCATGTGTGTGTGTGTGTGTGTGTGTGTGTGTGTGTGTGTGTGTGTGTGTGTATGCATGTGTGTGTGTGTGTGTGTGTGTGTATGTATGTGTGTGTGTGTGTGTGTGTGTGTGTGTGTGTGTGTGAACATGTATGTATGTGTGTGTAGGGGGGGGGGGGGGGGGGCCTTTAAACTAGGACACACAGCTTATTTCTCTTAGGTCCGGGGCCAGTCACTGGGGCACCACCAGGCACCTGCAGCTTTGTACCAAAGCTGAAGTCACCCCTAATGTTTTTCCTGTCATTCTCCAATGTCGTCAGTCCATCATCTTTTTCCACCCCCCACACTCCCCACTCTCATTCCACCCTCCTGTCTTCCCCCACCCCCCTTTTCCCCCTCTTTCCACAGGTTCTTGATGGACATGTTTAGGAAGGCCATTGGACTTTTATTACAGGGCCCTACGATGCACTTTTCTTTCTTTAAAGGCTCTCAGTAGATCTCCGATTGCTGTGACGTGCTGGTTGATGGTCAGACGCACTTGTTTATTGTATACCTGATGTTTAGTATCGTGCAATATTCAAACGTGAGATCGGTTCTGCTCTACGGCTTCGAGACTTGGGAGAATGACCAAGGCAATACAGCAAAAACTTCAGACCTTCATCAACACCTGTCTGAGGCGCATCTTCAAAATCAGACGGCCAGAGAGAAGACCAGCAATGAAGATCTATGGCAGCACGCAGGACAGGAACCAGTGGCCAGGCAGATTCTGTGGAGGAAGTGGGGCTGGATTGGACACACTCTCAGAAAGCCAGCATCCAGCACCACACGCCAAGCCCTGACATGGAACCCGCAGGGGAAAAGAGAGGCCGACCTCGCAGCAGCCGGAGGCGAGACATTGAGGCAGAGATGAAGAGGCAGGGGACCAACTGGACAGGCATTCAGCGAGCAGCCCAGAACCGAGTGCGATTGCGGAGTGTTGTCGACGGCCTATACTCACCCTTGAGCTATGGGCCTAAGTAAGTAAGTAAGTAAGTAAGTAAGTAAGTAATAGCGCCTTTAGTTCCACGTCATGGGTTCTTTCCAGATCCACTGTGAGGGTCCATGTCCTGAAAACACACCGGAAAAAGAAATACAGCAGTGCACGCACAGACCGGAAAAAGGAATACAGCAGTGCACGCACAGACCGGAAAAAGGAATACAACAGTGCACGCACAGAATGGAAAAAGGAATACAGCAGTGCACGGAAAAAGGAATACAGCAGTGCACGCACAGACCGGAAAAAGGAATACAGCAGTGCACGCACAGAATGGAAAAAGGAATACAGCAGTGCACGCACAGAATGGAAAAAGGAATAATACAGCAGTGCACGCACAGAATGGAAAAAGGAATACAGCAATGCACGCACAGACCGGAAAAAGGAATACAGCAGTGCACGGAAAAAGGAATACAGCAGTGCACGCACAGAATGGAAAAAGGAATACAGCAGTGCACGCACAGAATGGAAAATGGAATACAGCAGTGTACACATAGACCTGGTCTTGTGTTTCAAGATGTTATTGTTCTTCCGGAAGAAAAGTTCGACCACTATGGATTTTTTTTTTTTTTTTTTTGATGTTCCTATACACAACCCGAGGACCAAACGGCTGAAATGACGATTGATTTATTTTTAGAACAATCTTCACGAACTTGCAACACACAATGCCAGAAGTATCTTCAACTGGCAGATAATGTAACACAATCATTCTGACAAAATTGAACAGGAAAGATTTCTCTGGGTACGTAATCCTATCTGGGTAAACAAAATATATGCATGTGTGTGTGTGTGTGTGTGTGTGTGTGTGTGTGTGTGTGTGTGTGTGTGTGTGTGTTCATACGCGCGTTAACACGCGCATGTGCGTGCGTATTTATGTGTATGTGCGTGTAAGCGCCTTATAATCCGAAGTCAACTGTAACGTACTGATGTTTTTCACCTCATTAATCCCGGTGAGTGGAAAAAGCAAAGGCATTAATCAATTAATGATACTTTAGATGAGACATGTAAGCACAACACGAAGTGGGCATTTCAGATTTTGTTTTTATGCTGACAGTGACTTTTGCTGACATTGTCAGGTTGTAAGAAGCACAACCATGAATAACTTTTTATTCTGTGTCATCTTCTGCGCCTCTTGGATTTACCCCCTACTCTGTGCATTCCAGCGTCCCGTATACAGCCACACCGACTGCCGCTCCAGCACTGGCAATCCACAGGAAGAGTTAATGCCAAGTCGTCTTGAGACAACCCACCAGAGGAGACACTGCATTGCTGCCGAATCGCCTTGGTGGTGTTCGGTGGGGCGCTCTTTGAGCAGGACACCTTCTACCAAGCCTCCTCTTGACGACACTTATTGCTTGGCCGTGGAGCCAGCGTAAGTGAGGGGCTCCCCTGGGAAGGCAGCACCACATCCGTCCAACTTCACTCCCCATGAACTTGCCGATCCTGGCGATTCCGGTAAGAACTCACCAACGACAGAGAGAATAAACGAACCTGAGGTCACCATGAGACCTGGGTATTAAGGGTCACAAAATTTTATGCCTTTTTTTTTGTTGGTGGTGGTGGAAGTCGTCGTCAATGAAGTTAAGGATGATGTAGGTGATGTACAGGAATGCCATTCTGGTCTGTAGGTGCATGATAGGACTAGGCTCTACCAGAACTTTCGTATTATATCCTTACGTTCAACTAAGCCTTAGAGATACAGAAACTTGCTGTGTTGATCAGGAAATGTTAACAATGCCTTAAGTGGATAAAACTGGACTGTGCGGTTCCAGCCTTTCCAACTGAGCCCGTGGCATACTCAACTCCGGGCAAAAGCAGTCGGGTCAGAAAAGTTCCACAAACAAATTGCTTTGATGAGAATCGAACCCACGGCCTCCTAGCTGGGTATCCGCGATGCTTACGACTTCGCCGCGGTGACTATCATGACTTATATCTTCAACCTGTCTCTTGCCCTTCTTGGCCGCGCCTCTGTCATGTCGTAGGGCGGGAGTGAACAACAGTGAACACTCTGTGGCGCACTATCAAAGTGTGGAAAAGTTGTTCCCCTTGTATCTTAATGTCGCGTTCAAAATGGCGCTCCCGTTTCATATGCAGCAACTTTCTTTCTTTTTTTTCTTTTTTTCTTTTTTTTTTTTTTTTTTTTTTTTTTTA
>JADBJO010011696.1:0-7500 GCA_016801955.1 Conus betulinus | reverse complement strand
ATTCCGGGGCTATTCATGGTGTGAGTAGGTCAAGGCACGGCTTAAAAGAAACATTTGCTATATTTGATGTCCATACGACATTAAACAAAACAGAGGTAACACCAAAATGACGACATGAAGCGCCATGTTCCCCACGTCACTAACTGATTGAAGACAAATGTAACTGAAATTGAATGCGTCAGTTGTGACAGTCACTCACTAGGTAACTGATTGAAGACAAAATGTAACCGAAACTGAATGCGTCAGTTGTGACAGTCACTCGCCGTGTAACTAATTGAGGACAAATGTAACTGAACTTGAATGCGTCAGTTGTGACAGTCACTCGCCGTGTAACTAATTGAAGACAAATGTAACTGAAATTGAATGCGTCAGTTGTGACAGTCACTCACTAGGTAACTGATTGAAGACAAATGTAACCGAAACTGAATGCGTCAGTTGTGACAGTCACTCGCCGTGTAACTAATTGAGGACAAGTGTGTAACTGAACTTGAATGCGTCAGTTGTGACAGTCACCCGACATGTAACTGATTGTGTCTCATTCTCTCTCTCTCTTTTTTTTTTTTTTTTTCAAATTTATTTGTCTTTAATTTACTTTTCTGAATTTGTGTTCTCTATTTTCTTTAAAATGTCAGTACAACCTATGGTTTAATCTGACAATCAATGTTTTCAGTCAGGTATTTTCTTCGTCGTTTTTAATTCATTTATTTCTAATGTACTTTTCTGAATTTGTGTTATTCATTTTGCTTAAAATATCAGTACAACCTATGGTTAATCTGACAATAAATGGTGTCAGTGGGTCAGTCACTTGCTGATTGAAGACATATTTAACTGAAATACAATGCGTCAGTTATGACAGTCACTCGCCGCGTAACTGATTGAAGACATAGTTCACTGAAATAGAATATGCTATGTGTAACTGTCACACTCTCCGTGTACATGTAACTGATTGAAGACACAGTTCACTGAAATAGAATATGCTATGTGTAACTGTCACTCTCCATGTACATGTAACTGATTGAAGACACAGTTCACTGAAATAGGATATGCTATGTGTAACTGTCACTCTCCGTGTACATGTAACTGATTGAAGACACGTTTAACTGAAATAGAATGTGTTATGTGTAATAGTCACTCTCCGTGTAACTGATTGAAGACACAGTTCACTGAAATAGAATGCGCTGTGTGTAACGGTCACTCTCCATGTAACTGATTGAAGACACATTGAACTAAAATAGAATGTGTGACGTGTAACAGTCACTCTCCGTGTAACTGATTGAAGACGCATTGAACTAAAATAGAACGTGTTATGTGTAACTGTCACTCTCCATGTAACTAATTGAAGACACAGTTCACTGAAATAGAATGCGCTGTGTGTAACGGTCACTCTCCGTGTAACTGATTGAAGAGACATTGAACTAAAATAGAATGTGTATGTGTAACTGTCACTCTCCATGTAACTAATTGAAGACACAGTTCACTGAAATAGAATGTGTTATGTGTGACAGTAACTCGCCAGCTACTAATTGAAGGCAAATTTAACTAACGGGCCAAGCACACTGAAGAAATATTAAACAGAAATACAATACGTTACCTACAACGAAGACAGAATATACACAAACAGAAAGATCGACAAACAGAACAAGCACACACACACACACACACACACACACACACACACACACACACACACACACACACACAGAGGTGTGTGTGTGTGTGTGTGTGTGTGTGTGTGTGTGTGTGTGTGTGTGTGTGTGTGTGTGTGTGTCTTTGCGTTCGTGCGTGAGTGCGTGCGTGCATGCACGCTGTGTGTGAGCGTGTGTGCGTGTTTGCGTGCGTGCGTGCATGCAAGCATGCATGCGTTGCCTGCGTGCGCCCGTGCGTGCGTGCGTCTGTCTGTCCGTCTGTCTTATCATTTTTTGTTAATGTCATATTACTTAAATCACCAGCCTCTGAACAACCCCCATTAAAAAAGAACTCTTACGTGAAGACGAGCGAGCGAGCGAGAGAGAGAGAGAGAGAGAGAGAGAGAGAGAGAGAGAGAGAGAGGGGGGGGGGGGGGGGGGGGAGGAAGCAACCTAAAGTCAGTCCAACATAACAAGAAAATGATGTTCCTCTGGAAAGCGCTAACGGAGATGTGGGTGTTCTCTTGCACAAGTGATTTGGCTCCAAATGTCAGCTATTCAAAGACTTCTTCTTGCTCTCTTTTACAGATTTCACTGCCATCTCTTGTGATGCCATTGCATTCAGCGCATGGTCATTCTCCACGTTTATGTGGCTTATGATTCCATTTTCATGCAAGCTTTGTGCAGAGATTCTGTTTTTCACGTATTTTACGATAGGTTTTAAGTTTCCTTAAAAGACATTGGCTTGGCTTGGTTATTTTAGTGACGTGATGGTCCTTGCCATTCCATTTTTTTTGTTGTTGTTGTTGCTTTGTTCGGTCGTTCGTTTTTGTTTGGTTTTTTTTCCCCGTGTGACGAAATATAAAAACATGTACAATTATTCCTGTTATGCAACCCTCACACAACTATCAATACTCTTGTGCATAACAAAAACTGAAAGTCGTAGGCAAGTCTAAGGGAAAAAAAAAAAAACAGCCGCCGTGGCGAAGTGATTAACGTCGCGGACTCCTGGCTGGGAGGTCGTGGGTTCGAATCCCATCAGAGTCATGTGGGTTTTTTTTCTGCCCCGACCGGTTCCTACCCAGAGTTGAGTTTGCTGCGGACTCAGCTGGAAGACTGGTTCCACACAGTCGAGTTTCATCCACTTAATGGATGCGTTTCTGAGAGTGTTGCTTAAATTTCCTGACAACACTGCAGGTGTCTGTATCTCTCGGGCCTGGTTGACGCCGGGATATATATCATGAAAGGAAGCGTAGAGCACAGCCCTGTCATGCAGTCTCAGACCGAAATGGAAATCCGTAGCATCATCTTAATCATCCTCATTCTCATCGATCAGCATGAAGAAAATGTCTCAAATTCTGCGGCCCTTCATGGCCTGCTCTTATGGTGACCTCAGTTTTGATGTCCGCTCCACGTCTGTGGCCTTGGTCTGGTTCCGTCAGGGTCACCAGTATCGGAAGGTCCATGGGGGCTGTCGTTGGACGGACGTGGTGGCGCCATCCGGAGGGAGAGCTCACTCACGCCAGCTCCGCGAATAAGCAATATTGTCGTCAGTAGGGGCTTAGTAGGTGGTGTCCTGCGTGTGTTAGATCAGAACAGGCGCCACTGAACACCACCGAAGTGACTCGGCAGCAGTGCAGTGTCTCCTCCGGTGGGTTGCTTCTTGACGACCTGACATTGACTGCTCCCTGTGGATTGCCGGTGCCGGGGCTGCGGCGGGGCCGACCGGGCTGTAGCTGTGGACGGGGTGTCGGAATGAGCGCCGTGTGTGCACTGCCTCTGAGGTGGCGCAGAGGTTGGGTCAGCAAAAAAAAAAAAAAGTCTAAAGGGAAAAGATTTAAAAAGAAAAAAGACAAAAAAAAAGCCTCCAGCGCATTAACAATTCCTTGTAATAGCGTAAACTTGAATACAATAAATCTTATGTCATCTTTTCAATGTGAAAATAAACTACAGAAATGTATTTATTTTGCTCGTGTCTTCTTTTCTATGTAAAAAAAACAACTACCAGTAATGTATTTATTCTTCTCGTGTCTTCTTTTCATGCGAAAAGAAAGTATCAATAATGCTTTTATTCTTCTCATGTTTTCTTTTCTATGTGAAAATAACCTACAGAAATGTATTTATTCTTCTCATGTCTTCTTTTCTATGTGAAAAGAAATACCAGTGATGTATCTATTCTTCTTATGTCTTCTTTTCTCTGTGAAAAGAAAGTATCAGTAATGTATGTACTCTTCTCAAGTCTTCTTTTTTATATGCACAGAAAGCATCAGTATTGTATTCATTCTTCTCAAGTCTTCTTTTCTGTATGTACAGAGAAGTATCAGTAATGTAATTATTCTTCTCATGTCTTCTTTTCTCTGTGAACAGAGACTATCAGTGATACATTTGTTCTCATGTCTTCTTTTCTATGTGAACAGATGCTATCATTATGGTGAATACTCAAACGTCAACACTCTTGTCTGCTGGACATGAGGTTCCGCAGGGATCTGTCTTAGAAGATCCCCAGTTCTTCATGTATATCAGCTACATACCTTGTTTACAGTCAGTTTGCAAGTTGTTTACAAATAGTACATTTATTCATGCAAGTGATTCAGATACATGCTACCTGATGAATGAGCTAGGTTCAAATAGAGTGATGGCAGACGGTGGTAAAAACAAGAGAGCGAAAGCAGAGGTATTAGACAGCCAAAAGAATAGACCAAACACGTTAGAAAAGATATTACGCGTTTCGACCTATTGTTCTTCTCTAAGCAGGACAAACAAGCAGAAAAAAAACCAACACACCCAAAATCGAAGAAGTAGAGAACGACTCGGACTTTTCGGTGTCAGTGGGAAGTATGATGAGATCTATGTGCCCACGGGTTGACTGAATGTTTAGAATGGAATTGAAGAGAAATGGAAAAAGGAGGGGGGGGGGGGAGAGAAAGAGAAAAATGCTTGTAAAGTAATAACTGTAATAAGAAGAAATATAACATTAACAACGGCAATAACGACACAACAGCAATAAGAAAATTAATGCTACTGCCACTGCTACTACTAGGCCTGCTACTACTACTACTACTACTACTACTACTACTACTACCAATAATAATAATAATGCAACTAAAGTAATAATAATGAGAATGATGTTGATGATGATGATAATAATGATAATCATCATCATCATCATCATCATCATCATCATCATAATGATAACAGCAACAACAATAGTGATAATAACAACAACAGTAATAATGTTGTTGTTGTTGATGATGATGATGATGATGATGATGACAATAACGACAGCAACAACAACAACAACAACAATAATAATCATAATAATAATGATGATGATGATGATGATGATGATGATGATGATGATGACGAAGATGACTACGATAATGATAATAATAGTTTTAAAATAATAATAATAATAACAATAATGATAATAATAATAACAACACAAAACAACAACACAACAACAACGAAGAAGAAGAAGAAGAAGAAGAAGAAGAATGAAGATTCTGTCTGTTTAGGTGTCTGCATGCCCCCGTTCTCTTGCTTCCTATCCAAATCCACAGATTTCACCTGAACCTCTCCAAACTTGCCATGGTGTTTTGTTATCATACTTTTCACTTCAAGAGCGATTCAGTCGGGTACCAAACAGTCGCATCGCTTCTCTTTCAATGCGAGCGTCGAAACGAAGCGATGCTGGGATTCGAAGCGGGTCAAACACACCTCGCCGTTCGCCTTCATAGAGATTTCTATTTGATGCGCTTCCTTTCATTCTCAGACCCCTCCTCACCCCTCCTACCCCCCAACTTCCCCCTTTTCCTCCAACTGAATCATAGGAAGACCGTTTTTGGAACATGATCATTTTCCGCTCGAGTGGTGGGAAGTTGAGAGCTACTCTTGTCTTCTTCTCTCCTTGTTTCACAGACAAGCGAGTTGCCAGCGTCCGGGCCAATTTGGAGCTAACCAGGGACCCCCAGGTCTTATCGGGCCAATCAGATTTGCCGCCTGGCTGCCTGTCAGAGGCATGTGTGACAGGTGACACTGGAGGATCCCATTCCACGCTGTGTAAGTCTGATGAGCTATAGTTTTGGACCTCGTCAGATGAAAATATGTAAATCCGTTTTCACTGAATACTGGAAAGAGAGGAGACCAAGCACAATTTCTAATGGTTAATGAATTACAAAAGGGTGTGATCATTATTGCCTTGCTCTGCTTCAGTTCACTATAATCAATTCATGTTTAACTAGCTTTACAGTTGTTCACTCAATGAAATCAGACAAGATGCAAATTGATGTATATGCAGATTTTGATTTTTTCTTTATAAACTTATTCTTTATTTTAAAAAGTCAAGTGTTCATAACACACAACCAAACACACACACACACACACACACACACACACACACACACACACACACACACACACAACACACACACACACACACGCACACACACACACACACACGCACACACACACACACACACACACACACACACACACACACACACGCACGCACGCACACCAGCTTACCGAAACAAACATAAGAACAAACACATCTTGCTAAACTGAAACCCATACACAGGAATGAAAACACAATAATCCATTCCCTAAATTTCCTAATGCAAAATGGCATGATAGAAAAAGAAGTAAAACTGGTTAAACATTATTTTTAAAAGTAAGTAATTATGATTTACAGACTAAAAAGAATAGCAATAGGAAAAACAGGAAGGGGTGCAGTAGGGGACAGAAGAGGGTGAGAGGAGGGATGGTGGGGGATGGTGAGGGGTAAGGAGAGGCAAGAGAGGGTGAGGGGGTGGGGAGGGGGTACGGAATGGGGTGTGAATGGACTTCTTTATCAAAGAGTGAGATCAGTTAAATTTATTATTAGACTACTCACACAAACATTTAACTAATAATTACGATAACGATATTGCTGTTGGTTATGACAATGGAGAATAGATAGATAGATAGATAGATAGATAGATAGATAGATAGATAGATAGATAGATAGACAGACAGATAGACAGACAGACAGATGGATGGACAGACAGACAGACAGATAGAAAGATAGTTAGATAAACTAGATAGATAGATTGATTGATTGATTGATTGATTGATTGATCAATTGATTGATACAAAATGAATTTCAAGAGATCCAGTTCTGAAATACACAATCATTTTGCAACAAAATAACTGATTTTATGATAACAATAAAAGGTTGGAGCATTCGAGTTTAACCATAACGTTTATCATATGGTCACAACACTGTTTATGATGTTCGAAGAAATACTTTCAAAGCTGTACCTTTAAAGAAGGAGGAGAAAAAGATCACAAAAAGACAGGATGCAAAAAGGAGAGAGAGAGAGAGAGAGAGAGAGAGAGAGAGAGAGAGAGAGAGAGAGAGAGAGATCTTAAATACATGAGGATGAAGATTTTAGGCCAGGCCCTATCTTACAATCTGTCCTTGTCATACATACATTATTTCAACACATTCATACCGACAATTCAACTCTTTGAGAGGGAGAGAGGATGGTAGGTGGGGGGGGGGGGGGGGGGGGGGGGGGGGGGGGGGTCGAGAGGGGGTGGGAGACAGAGTGGGAGTGAGAATGAGCAGTTTTAATGGAGTAGGTCACATGTTCAGAGGGTGTGTTTCAATGTATGTTTTAGAAAAGACTGCAAACGGTCAAATATGATTTTACAATCAAACTACTGAGACAGAAAATGTTTGTGTAAATATTTCTTGAAAAGTTTTGATGATTTTCAAAATTGTACACTCACTGGAAGTGAGTTCCAGATATATGGTCCAGAGTAAGCTAGGCTTGTTTCTGTATTGATCAATGAGTGGATAGGGGAGAAGGAAATTCTTTGAGCCAGAAGAACT
>JADBJO010011695.1:32006-62921 GCA_016801955.1 Conus betulinus | reverse complement strand
GAAAGCATTCTGATAAATGTATTCATATTTGCATATCATTCGAGAGAGAGAGAGAGAGAGAGAGAGAGAGAGAGGAGAGAGAGAGAGAGAGAGAGAGAGAGAGAGAGAGAGAGAGTTCATATGAGATTGCTTTGACCTTTCCATAACAGCCTTTGAACCGTCTTTCATTCGGATAAAATACTTAGAAAGAATGGCAAAGAAAGGCACATGGCTGGAGACTCTTGCTGTTAATGCACTCTTTGTAAAGCAAAACGAAGCACAAAGAGCCGTCAGCTGTCATTTGTAAAAGGGTACCCCATTACACTATAGTGGATACAGTGATGGCCACTCTTTTGTTTCTTGAGTCGATCTTTTAAATTTCACCTTTATCTTTCCACATGTTAAGTTACATTCCTATGATTGGTCGCCGTGGCGATGTCGTTGACTCGATTCCCATCAGAGCCAAGTGGGATTTTTCTGTCCCGTCCAGCTCATCCCTAGAAATTGAGTTTGCTCTGGGCTCAATTAGGAAGACTTAGACCACACGGTCGACACGGTCGATTTCCATCCACATACATGAAGAGTCTCTCTGTCTGTGTGTGTGGTATATATATATATATATATATATATATATATATATATATATATATATATATATATATATGTGAAGGTCCTTCCTATGCTTGTGGGTGAAATGCCTTCTCCTCCCTCTTCTTATCTTACCCTTTCATGCCCCCCCTATTCTTTTTCTGTCTTTTTCTCTCTCTCTTTCTCTCTCTTCTCTCTCTTTCGCTCTCTCTCTCTCTGGTGTCTCTCTCCCTCTCTCTCTATCACACACACGCACAGGCACGCGCACACAATCTCTCTCTCCCTTTCTTTCTCTTTCTCTCTCTCTCTCTCTCTCTATATACACACACACACACACTCTCTCTCTCTTATCTTCTCATCTTCATCTTCACTCTCTCTCACACTTAATCTCTCTCTATTTTCCCTCTCTTCCCTCTTCCTCTCTCTTTATTTCTCTCTCTTATCTCTCTCTCTCTCTCTCTCGCTATCTTTCTCTATTCTCTCTCTCTCAATCTCTCTCTCTCTCTCTCTCTCTCTCTCTCTCTCTCTCTCTCTCTCTCTCTCTCTCTCGTAAGTATACTTGTATTCGTCTATGCCTTAAATTACTTTATGAATATGTGTGTGTGCGTGTAAAAGTGGAGGGGGTAAACGGCACTATATTTACCATACATCGATGCCCCCCTCCATAACTTCCCTGCTTCACTTACCCCCTCGCCCTCCATTTCCCCATCCCAAGTCCTCCCCCTTTATTCTCCACTTTCCCTCTCTCTGCCTTCCCCCTCCCTATTTGAGTGTGTGTATGTGTCCCCAGGACTGGGTGGAAAAAAGTATTTATATACTTATCCTATTATCCTGGTAAAATAAAATTTCGTTTCGTTTCGTTTCGTTTCGTGTCACAACGTATAAGACGGTGACAGGAACACCCTAGGGATGTAATGGGTTTCCTATTAAAATCCTCCCTCCCACTAACTAATACTAACACGCACTACAAAACAGACACAAGCAAACGAATACAGGTGCACAAACAGCCAATTTTATTTACAGTCACTCCCACAATCATTCACAATCACCCATCAGCACATATACCTTAACTTCCACATTACAACCCATGAGCACTCAAAGGACAGGCATATAAACCCCAGCAAATTCCTTCGCCACAGCACCCAAGTGCACAGCAGTCAAGCACAGACCCAACTCCCGGTGCATACAAACACACCATCCAATAGCAACTTGCCCTCCTGTCGCTGGGAATCTCAAGGGATCCCGACCCCCAGAGTCCAACCCTAGACAAGGGATACCACTGGCGGAATCACGTGGTAACCAAGGGCTGGACTGCCAGGCAATTACACAGCGCCACGGAACCCTTGTGCCCATGTGATACCCAGCAACTCAGGACAACCTGACCAACCTCTGCTGGCAATTTGCTCACCCAGGAGCATTTATTTACCAAACACACCCACCACTTCTTCCCTCAAATAATCAAATTACTCAGAAACACACATATACTTGTCAAACAGTTTCCCAACTCACACATTCGCACATCCCCCCCACACACACACATCCGCCAACACCATTAACGGCGGCTTCACCCTAGCAAGTCTCCGCAACCATCAGTAGCCACAACGTCACCACTGGCTAATCAGACGGATGAAGAGGGACGACAGAGTGAGGCGCAACTGTCGAGACCCAAACGATGACGATGACTGACGCTACCAGATGATGAAAGACTGAAGACTAATAACAACGGAGACTGAAGATGACTGAAGATCACCAACCGATGAATAGTGTAGAGTGCACTACCTATCACAAAGTGTGTGTCTGCAGTAGTGTAACTATCACACCCTACGTGTGACACCTGAGGACCACAGTGGAAACAACCTTGCAGTTACAGAGTCGCAGACTGGAAGCTGGCAGTGAGGACACACGTGACCTGGACAGGTCACGCACGTAGGGCTCTCCCTCCAAATGGCAGACGCAGGCGGCAGGTGACATCACACCCACACCCCTCGCGGCCTCGCTTAGCGCCCACCCAAGGTCGGTTCCACCTCGGACTGGTACAGGTGGTGGGCGCATCAGAGCCAAGCCAAGACAGAAGTCAGGCGACCATCAGAGCAGACATCACAGCGGATGACAGGACAGCTGCCAGGGTAGATCCAGCGAAAACCAGGAACGACAGCCCAGGCGGGAGTCAAAGGCGGAAGCCAGGGCGGTCTGTCAGCACCTGGATCAGAAAAAAAAGCACACCAACACTGGAAGCAGGACCCGACCTTGAAGACCTCCGTCTCCCTCACAGGACGGTCGACACCCAGGACAGGACAGGACACCCGCGCTGCAGTGTACCAGTGGACGCCTCTGCACCACTGCTCAACGTAAACTGCAGACGGCACACCGAAACATAGAAACAAACGCTCGGAAGCCAAGCCAACACACAGTCGACCGAGAGCTCACCGTGACACCCTACCAAGCGAGAGGTAGCAAGAGTGTCAGACACGATACTGCAACCGCCGAACCTTCGTGGATGGTTCCAGGAGTCGAAACTGATGAGAGAAGCCAAGCTAGCATCCCAGTCGACAAACTGACCACAGCTCACCAGCTTCCCTCAACCAATAGACAATAACAACACAAGCTGACCCTCACGGTGATCATGGTCACACACACACGTGAACATCGCACCCACAGACCTTCTCGCCTGGACTTACCTCCCTTAGCACGCAAGCCAGAATTACAACGGCTACACACCTCAACAACAAAAACGCGATGGAGCCTTGCGCGTGACACACACACACACACACACACACACACACACACACACACACACATAAAATATATATATATATATATATATGTATGGTCACGGCGCACACACACACACACACACACACACACACACACACACACACACACACACATTCAATATCTGACCAACTGCTGAAGATATTGCCTTCGCCTTCCACACTAGTAATAGAGAAAGTTATTTGTTTGTCGGGCATGTTCACTTACTCCACTGAATATTCTTTACATTGTGTTTACTAGTTTAAGTCGACCATCGCACAGATTCATAAACATGAATGATTCAAGATAACGCACCTGCTGCTGTCCACAGTGCATTTCATTTTGCTTGCACACTGGGTGCTCACAGAAGTCTTCATCACTTCCACCAGGACAGTCCTCTCTAAAGTCACACAGCAGACTGTAGGGGACGAATTCCCCAGTCACAGCACAGGAGAAATAGGGCTGTGCCACTTCCCCAGGCATACCACACTTCACACTGTACCATTCTCCAGCCATGTCCCGTCTTCTGCAGGCACTTTTAGTGTCACATGCTAGCATGATATGTGTCACGTGCTGCAGAGGACACGTCATTACGGACATATGTGACAAAAAGCGGTGCTGTTTGATACAGGAAGAGTGATGTGGTGCAACGTTTGGAAAAACATTTCGCAGAGGTAAAACTTACGCTTAGATGAACATAATGTGAAAGAGAACATGAAGAAGATACCCCTGGTATATACTTTTCCACATGCATCCTCAGCGTGTAACACAGTATTAGCAGGATGCCAGTAATAAGCTACAGACCCTGCTTCCCAATGCCAAGTGTTGGTATACCTGGATTCACCATTTTTTTTTATTAGGCTTCATGGAAACAGTTCTGCGTAGATTCACATAGGTAGGATAGTGTGCAGTGTAGTTGTGTCTGCTTTTATTATTATCATTATTTTTAGATTGCTTTGGTGTGTGTGTGTGTGTGTGTGTGTGTGTGTGTGTGTGTGTGTGTGTGTGTGTGTGTGTGTGTGTGTGTGTGTGTGTGTGTGTGTGTGTGTGTGTGCGTGCGTGCGTGCGTGCGTGCGTGCGTGCGTGCGTGCGTGTGTGTGTGTGTGCTGTGCTTGGTTTCTCAGTTGCATTTTCTTCCAACACGAGGAGTCAATAATATAACATTAGGACTACACGTCAGGCAAGTTTATATGAAATCATAGTGGAGGATGTTAGCAAATAACTCTTCAGATGCCACTACAAAACCATAGAAATTTATTTATGTGCAATGACTATATTTGACCGCAGCATAGTCGTGTTTACTTACATTTTCTAACAAATGTAAAAAATCCTATCTGTTGGAATAAAAACTGCTGATGAAGTGATCAGTAATCTGTTCGGCTCCCACTTATCAAAGAATCATGCTTTGTTGGCTAACTTCAACACAATGATATTTTGGTGTTTGTAGGACAGTCATACTTTTTTTTTAAAGCCATGTAATCTTTTTATGTACGACGTACAGTTACGGTAGGTTGAGGAAAAACACGTCTGAGTGTTTAGCTGAACAGCCAAAACATAGGAGGCTGGGAATGCCACACAACAAGTCGCTACGTCTGGGCCGCAAATATTCATTTTTAATCCCCCAAGTTGCGAAAGGATTACATGGAAGGCAGGAAGGGACGAATTCTGTTTAACATCCCGTCATACACCAAGGCGAGTGTTGGCATTTCATCAAGGTAATTTTCACTTTGTGAAGAATGTTGTCATTCCAGTAGAGGAAAACAAAAAGGGTTTAAGGAAAGAATAGTGTGTGTATGTGCCCGAAGGGGCTAAGTGCAGTGGGAGAGGAATGGAACAGTTGGATAGCATGCAGAAGAAAATCTTACAGCGATCGATCTAAAGTTTAATGAAAAAGTATATTTTATGGAGTTTGTAACGGTTACTTTGTACAGTAACAAGAGAAACAAATAACAACAAAACTAAAAAATCAAAACTTCCAGAATTCCTAGTGCAATCAAACCGCAGCTTTTATGTCAGAAAATCTCCATTAAGTCACAGTCAAAATCTAAATACTGAATACAAACATCACTTTGGCCGATACTCTTGACATCAGTGCAATTTCGATTTTGCACGTGTATGTGTATACATGTGCGTACAAGCGTGCGCGAAGTTGAGGAGATCATGTTCACACACATGTATCATTTTCAAATCTGTCCCTCTCTGTGTCTATCTCACTACCCCTGTTCTCTATCTGTCTGTCAGTTTCCTCTCCCTCTATCTGTCTCTGTGCGCGCGCGTGCGTATGCACGTGTGTGTGTTTATGTCTGTGTGCGCGAGAAGTGAAGACATTAACGCACAACCACACACTTTATACATACATACATACATACATATATATATATATATATATATATATATATATATATATATATATATATATATATATATATATATAAACAAAACTGCTCTTATGTCATAGATTGAAGAAATGGGGGGGATAAGCATTCATATCTGCTGTGATTGATAATTCTGCCTAACTAACAGTATGTGTTTGAGTGGGTGATTGGGGAATAATGATAAATGCTTCTCAAAATGAGCCTTCAGCAAGCTTATAGTCTCCAAGGGGGAAACAATCTCCAATGGGGAATAAACTCACTAACATATAACTCCTGATCAGATACCGGTATTTCGAAACCTGATTGTTTCTCCTCAGTGACAACGGAAAGTGGTGACTTGACTCCTCTGCCTTTTCTGTTTTAAGCAGAATGTCATCCCCAGAAAGGTTGGTGTGCAATACCGTTGTATGGATGTTGAGTTTTCAAAAAAAAACAACAACCAAAGGTGCCACCTAAGAAGCAAAAGAAAATCGTGAAAGATCAAAACGAGCTACATTTTTCTTGTGAAAAGTAAAAAATATAAAAAGATAACCTCTTAAGACACAAGTGCTGAGGGCCAGTTCTTTGAATGATTCCACACGGGACTGAATAATAATAAACTAATGAATTCCAAGGATAAGTAACCGAGCACCATTCCAGCAACTTACAGAGCAGCTTGGTGTTGCAATTACTGCAAGAAATATTCAGTTGTAAACAAAGCTTGCTCTTATGTCTTAGATTGAAGAAATAGGGGGGGAGGGGGGGGGGGGTATTTTATATTTTCTACTTTTAAAAAAAAATGTAGCTTGTTTTGATCTTTCATCTCGGCTTCCAGATTTGCGGGTATTTGTTTGTTTGATTGTTTGTTTGTTTTTGAATGGGACGGTGAGGGGCTGGAGGCAAAAGAGTGGCTACGGAAAAGAAGGGATGGACTGGCGGAAAGGCGGTAAGAGTATGTAACGGGACTAGAGAATTCAACAAAAAAATCTTCATGATGAAGGAATAGAATATATAAGAAATTCACGTTTTGTAAGAGATCACTAATCTAATCTTTAAAATTATAATGCAATTTGGAAAAAAAAGAAGAAAGTAAACAAACAGCGACATCGAATTCAGAGAAGATGATTCAGTCATCATTCGGGTGGATCTGACACCAATCCATATTTCTCTATAGAGCTGCCAACTTAAAGCACCAGAAAAGGCATATTGCAGAAGGTTCTGAACGGCAACCCATTCCTCATACGTCTCTAAGCTGACGAGAACAGAGCCACGTCTTCGACAGGCCATGGCAGCATTTGTCCAACGTCCGTATGTTTGTAGTCCTCCAAACATGTAGCATTTTCCACCAGCTTCAAGCTGTAAAACAAAAAAAGGAAACCGCAGTAGATAACTGATTACATGCGCATGCTAACTCTTTACAAACATTTAGCTACTGTCTAAATCTTCAGACCATCCTTCCCGAAGTATGGGAGAGAGAGAGAGAGAGAGAGAGAGAGAGAGAGAGAGAGAGAGAGAGAGAGAGAGAGAGAGGAGAGAGTGTGTGTGTGTGTGTGTGTGTGTGTGGTGTGTGTGTGTGTGAGAGAGAGAGAGAGAGAGAGAGAGAGAGAGAGAGAGAGAGAGAGAGAGAGAGAGAGAGAGAGAGATGCTTAGTAGTGTCCTACTCTTACAAAATGTTCGAAAAGGGTTGGTTACCACCCTGCAGTCATAAATAACCATTACACCCACTTAATTTGATGTTTTCTTGAGAAAAGTAGTATCAAAGGTAAACGGTTTCAATGCTGTTGTAGCAAAGAAAAAACATTCCTTATTCTATCCCTCTCTTCCCAAAAGATCATTCGCAATTGCTTATCACTTTGATATCATTATTACTATTATTATTATTATTATGATTATGAATACTTACATAACACCTATCCTCGGCTAGAGACCAACTCTAAGCATTTCGACCTCTTGGCTCTCCTTCAGGTAAAACCAAATAACATTTAGGACAGTACGAACGAAGAACGTAAAGCCACTTGTCTTCCATATATTCGGCACTGGAATAAAATGGCCGCCGGACGGAAACGACAGAGGGGTTCATGGGAGAGGAATAGTAAAGAATAGAGATGGGAAGGGGGAAAAAAAAGGGGGGGGGGGAGGGAGGAGTGGGAGTGAAACAATGGGGTTTGTAGCTTGTGTAGTGGGTTTAGTAGAGTGGTATGGTATATTTGTGACGGTAGTAGTTATGGTGGATTGATGATAGTGCTAAGGGGGGGGGGGGGGGGGGGGGGGGGGATATAAAAATAATACATAAAAAAATAATAAAAAAATGATTAAAAAAAATAAATAAATAAAATAAAATGAAATAAATAAATAAATGAGTCTGAAAATAGTAAAACATAAAAAAGAGTAAAATTAAATAAAATAGAATGCAGAAATGAATAAACATGATAATAAAAGCAATAATGGCTACCAGACTAAACAGGTCACCCAGTTAAAGAAGGCTGCTCACTGTGTGCGTAGCTTTCGTCGGCAATCCGGCCGACTTCTTCAGTGCAACTGCTGAGTTGAGAACTGGATTCAGTGCGCACCGCCGTGAGCGAACTCACGACAATGCGACTGAATGAGTGAGGACTATACCGATGGCAGGTTGTGTCGGCCCCGGTCGCGGTTAAGGGTGGGGTTCCTGGCGGCGATGTGGACTGCCTCCTTTACTCCCCTCTGGAACCATCTTGCTTCTCTGTCGAGTGCTTGTCCTTTTCAAATTGATGTTGGGTGTGGGGGTCAGATGTTCACCCACTGGGGAGGACTCACGCTTGTGTTCCTTTAGTCTCTTGTGCAGGTTGCACTCAGTTTCACCAATGTAACTATGGTCACAGTCCTGGCAGTCTATCTTGTATATCACCCCTGATTTGTCCAATTTGTCTGTTTTGTCCTTGGGGTGGACTAACTGGCTTCTGATGGTGTTGGTGGGCTTGGCGTGGACACTGACTCCCAACTTTCGGATCTTCCTGCTGAGAGCTTCAGTGACGCCGCTGACATACGGCATGGAGACGTGTCCTCTCGAAGGGGTTGACGTTCAGTGGAGGGGTGGGGTATGATTTTCTTGTCCCCCCCCCCCCCCCCGGATATCCCAGGCCACTTCTGGTATCTCGATATACTTAGCACTTTCTGGATGTGCTACACCTCTTCTTCCTAGCGGTGTCGGTGGAGCAGATGGTCTTCGCTCAATGGGTGAGGGTGCGAATAACTCCCAGCTTGTGTTCCAGTGGCTGGTGACTGTCAAATTGCAAATACTGGTCTCTGTGGGTCGGCTTTCTGTAGATGGAGAAGGCCAGGCCTGTCTCTGTCCGGGTAATGCGGTGTCCAACATCGCAATACTGCTGTTCTCTTCTACCTCGTAGGCGAACTTGATGGCAAGGTGTTGGTTATTGAGATGGGTCGTGAAGTATTCGACCGCCGATCTTTTTAGTACAGTCATGGTATCGTCCATGTAGCGGCCCCAGTAGCGAGGAGGGGTGTGGAAACGATGCCAAGGCTTTCTCCTCGACGTCTTCCATAAAGACGTTGGCTATAATAGGACTCACAGGGGACCCCATGGCTGCACCCTCGGTCTGTTGGTAGAACTGTCCTTCAAAGGTGAAGTAGGTGGTGTTGAGGCAGCAGGATAGCAAATCACAGATGAGTTCCACTGACAGGCTGGTGCGCTGCTGAAGGCTGTTGTCGTCCTGTAACCTCCCTCTGTGAATGCTGTCCCTAACAGGGACACTGGTGAGCAGTGCTGTGACGTCATAGGACACCAAATCTCATCAGGCTGTGGTACAAAGCTTAACAACTTCTTCGCCAGGTCTGCACTGTTGGCCATGGAATGTTCTGTCTTTCCTACCAAAGGCGAGAGGATGTCTGCAACGAAGCGGGCCGTCTCATACATCAGGGATCCCCTAGATGCAACAATGGGACAGAGGGGGTACGTGTCTCTTGTGCACTTTAGGCAGTCCGTAGAACTTAGGCACATCCGTAGCTGAGGGGTACAATCTGCGGTACTGTTCTAAAAATAGTTCTCCTGACTTCTGCAGGCCTTGAGGTAGTTTGGTCAGGCGTGCAGTATACTTGCTGGTGGGATCTTTGTTCAGCTGTTGGTAGGTCTCCTTGTCTTCTAATAAATCATGGGCCTTCTCATAGTACTGTCCCGTGGGCAGGATGACTGTGGCACGGCCTTTGTCGGCTGGGAGATTCATAATGGAATTCTTCTTCTTCAGTTCTTGTAGTGCGAGTCTTTCATCCCTAGAAAGGTTGGATTTGGGAGGTTTGCTCTGTTTGAGAATGTTCACACACTCTGATCGTAGGTGTGTGGCCTCTTCGGTCTGAGGACCAATCTGACGACACGCAGTTTCAATGCTGGTGATGTATTCCGTGATAGGAAGTTTGTCTGGAGTAACTGCGAAATTGAGCCCATTTCTCAACACTGACCATACTGCTTCAGTCAAACTTTGATCAGATAATAAAAATAATTAAAAATAAACAGATAAATGAAATTGAAGTAAAAAGGGAATGAAAATAATTCATTAAATAGATAGAAAAATGACTTTACTGGATGGTGATGACGATGGTAGTAGTTATGCGTGGGTAGTAGTAGTATGTGAGGGTGTGGGTAATACTAATAATGATGGGAGGGAATGGAAATGATCAATGGGTGATAAGGTATCGTTGGGGGGAAAAACAAAGGGAAGGGAAGGGGCGGGGGGGGTGGGGGGTGGGGGGGTGGAGGGCAATGTGGGAGGGGGAGAGAGGGAGAGAGCTCATATCTCTCCATCCACTGTGGAGTGGGGGGTGGGGGGTGGGGGGTTGGATTTGGGGGGTCGGAAATTTCATTCAAACAGTGTTGTTGAAAAAGTAAACAATACTGTGGGATGATGTTCATTGTAACAGGTGAAATAATGTGTTGGCATTAATATGCTCATGTTGGCTGAACAGCCACTCGAAAATTCTCTGCTGCTTCGAGCATTTCAGATACTGTTACTGCCTTCTTCTCAGGCCAACAACTGTCACCTATCTCTCTTTCATCATTGATGTGTTGAGGCCTTCAAAATCACAGCACACTCCACTCAGTTACAGTGGTCCAATCTCATTTCAGTCATTTCTCTCTGTCTGTCTGTCTGTCTGTCCCTCTCTCTCTCTTTCTCGCTTAATAAAAAATCCGTCATGATAAGAAAGGTGAAATGTAAACGTGCCTTATCCACGCCACAGTTTTCAGATGTGTAGGGACACAGAGCCTCGTCTTCAGACTCCGAGCACTGAGGAATCAGGTCACAAGGAAAGTGACTGACCAAGGTAGGCCACACAGATGATGAACAGTTCCACTTTGACCCTGACCCGGGTACCTGTCTTGGCTTCAGCTTGTCGGAATGAAATGAAAACCGAGCTCTGAATCCATGGATTAAACGTGTAAATCTGCCGATGTAAAAAGATTAAAGCGTGCTGCTGGTCCTGGTCGTCAGCAATTCCACTGTCAGGGAAAAGAAAAGCTTGGTGAATTCTGATGTTTTGTCCAGAACGCTTACAGCACATAGACCCACACTGTCCAGAAAACATGTTGAAAGATCTGTAATCTAAATTTGAATTGAGAAAACTGAGAAAGATGATGTTACCAGGGGGGTTAGTCAGAGTAATACAGCTCCTGGCCCATGGTGAAAACACAGAGACACCGTCCCACCCTGAAGTCTGTAAATAACCTGCACATCAAAAATCAATCATCGCTTGGGAGAGTTTGGGACAAGGGAACTGTTGTTCATTACTAATTGTCTCATCGTCCTGTCGTTATTTTTTCCTTTGTATATTTTAGAAAAACACACGCATGGAATTCCGTTATCAGTTTGCACACACACACACACACACACACACACACACACACACACACACACACACAAACGCACACACACACACACATACACACACACACACACGCACACACACACACACACACACACACACGCGCGCGCGCGCGCGCGCGCGCACACACACACACATACGAGCGCGCGCGCGCGTACGCATTTGTGTGCGTGTGTGTGTGTGTATGTGTGTGTGTGTGTGTGTGTGTGTGTGTGTGTGTGTGTGTGTGTGTGTGTGTGCGAGAGAGAGAGAGAGAGAGAGAGAGA
The DNA here is from genome assembly GCA_016801955.1 of Conus betulinus. Classification (NCBI taxonomy): domain Eukaryota; kingdom Metazoa; phylum Mollusca; class Gastropoda; order Neogastropoda; family Conidae; genus Conus; species Conus betulinus. The sequence goes on along the minus strand of JADBJO010011695.1, from coordinate 51,115 downwards.
GAGGAGAGAGAGAGAGAGAGAGAGTAGCTGTTGTTCATTTAGTTTGTTGCTGCTTTCTTAGTGTTGTTACTTGTTTAAATTCATGGCGAATAGATGTACAAAACAAGAGGATAGTTCACAATGTTACGGGAAGTCTGTACGTGAAAGCATAAGGCACTTAATGAAACAATAAAATGATGGGAAAAAAAAACCTTACTTACCATCAGATGAAGACAAACAAATGGCTTCAAGCCTTGGTGATTCAGACTTGCGAACAGCAGAGAAAGAAAAAAGACATTTTGTGTGTTTCCAATGAGCCAGAGAAGCTATGTTTCACACTGAGTGTCAGTCGATTTATTACACTGTACATTGGGTAGAGCAGTTCAACTTCAGCAAGGCATCTGGACTTGATTGCGTCATCGCACGATTCTCTTTTGCTGTTACAAAGTTCGATTAAGAAATGGAAGGCTGCGCTGCATTCATGTATATGCAGTCTCACCATTTTTGTCTTTTGGAACTCGAAGTCGTATTGTACACGTACAACGAGCCCTAAGCCTGGTGGCTTTGAAATAAGCACGACCATGGGTGCCATTGATAGAAATGTCTCCTGTGAGTGAATCGGCAAAAACATGAACTGAGGTTGTAGGCAGGTACAGCCGCTGTGTGTGTCACCTGTGTGTTGTTCTTTCCGGTCTGGTTTTCTTGGGGATATGGCAAAAACACGTCATTAATATTTCCGCTGACGGCATTTGCCACACTGCTGCTTTTAGCTATCTGCACTGTTAATGCGGCTTGCAACAGCCAAATCACCAGGCATCGTTCCATGGCAGTTGCAGGCATAGTTACTTGATGTCTGTCAGGCTGAACTTGACCATTTAGCTCTGTTAGTACACTGGGCTGTCCTACAGTGACCATTTAGCTCTGTTAGTACATCAGGCTATGGTACAGTGACCATTTAGCTCTGTTAGTACATCAGGCTATGGTACAGTGACCATTTAGCTCTGTTAGTACATCAGGCTATAGTACAGTGACCATTTAGCTCTGTTAATACATCAGGCTGTGGTACAGTGACCATTTAGCTCTGTTAGTGCATCAGGCTATGGTACAATGACCATTTAGCTCTGTTATGACATCAGGCTATAGTACAGTGACCATTTAGCTCTGTTAGTACATCAGGCTATGGTACACTGACCATTTAGCTCTGTTAGGACATCAGGCTATGGTACACTGACCATTTAGCTCTGTTAGGACATCAGGCTATGGTACACTGACCATTTAGCTCTGTTATGACATCAGGCTATGGTACACTGACCATTTAGCTCTGTTAGGACATCAGGCTATGGTATACTGACCATTTAGCTCTGTTAGAACATCAGGCTGTCCTACAGTGACCATCTAGCTCTGTTAGTACACCAGGCTGTCCTACAGCGACCACTTATAAGAATGTAGGTTTCTGGATTCTGGATTCAACATTAGAAAAATAGTTAAGGACTCAGAATCAAAAACTCACTGTTGCTGCTGTGGCAGCAAGGCCTAGTGGGGCGACTGTTGTGTAGGGTGAACGGTTATCAGGATCTGATTGTAGATAGGGGGAAGTTCAAAGCCTTGATTTCTGCTCAGGCTGGGGCGTCTGGTCTTGATTTTGATGGCTTCTTTAACTTTTCGTTTTGTAAGAAAGGGCTCTGTAAATAAAAACAAATTCTTGGTTTCTTGGGGACTGAAACCGTGGCCTGTGGCTTGTAGGTGCTCGTGTATGGCAGAAGTAGATCGGTTTTGGTGTTCCTGTAGGCGGGTGGTGAGTGGTGGTTGCTGTCTACAGAGCCCTCATGAACAGATCCTAGGTGGTCACCTAATTGGTCATCATTTCATGAAAGACTGACAATGTAGCTCTGCTTCCTGATGACCGTGTCTTCATGACTTGATTATCTGCCTCTGCTTACAGATCATCAAGTCATCAAGAACAGATCCTAATGTGTGGTTAAAACATTCATCACGAGGGGCTCGACCATCCAGGAGATTTTGTCTGAATTCTGGCGATATTTGGTGCATATCCTGTGATAATGAGTTCTTGAAAGCGTCATCCACACAAATAATTTTAACCCTACAAATGGTTTCCAACATGATTTTGCGACAAGAAAAAAATACCTGAAGCATGTCATGTGGATCATATTCACGTCTCCATTTCCAAAAGTGGAAAGGGACACGATAAAAATTTGAAAATATGCATCGGGATATCCGGTCTGGACAGTGGTCTTTGTTCGACAGACCGTAAACTCCAGATCTAAAAAGAAAAGAACAGATTATTTCTAAGATAGCCATCACAATTGTGGTTTTTTGCCAAAATTTCTGCAGATTTTTGGTTTTACATTCCATTGGGTTCCTGCAAAGGATTTTCCAGCTCTATTCTGTGTGCTTAGAATTACTGACAAGTGTGTTTAACTGACAGTTGAAAGAAATCATTCATAGCATTGAATGATTTTGAGGAGTACCCACTCTGCATAAAGAATAACGTAATCATGTTCAATACTATGCAGATTAAGTATTGTATTTAGTGTACTTGAGTTAGTTATAACAGCTGACTTTGAAAAGGTATTTTGTGGGGGAAATATTTTTTCGTAACCACTTTTTTCATTTTACGAAGTGTTAATTTGTCATCTTGGAATGCAGATAAAAAATGTTTGAGAAATGCATGAATGAAATCAAAAGGAATATGCAAAATGCTGTAGATTTTGTTAGTGTTTTTAGTAGTACCTCTGGCCTCAAATTCATAGTATTACGAAAAGTTGCCGTTGTTTTTGTTTGTGTGTTCTAAAGGTGAAATATTATGGCTACTTGGATTCTGTGGATAGAAATGGGATAAGTTGAAAATGAAAATAGCTTTGTATGGTCTTTAAAATTTCATGACAGTTTTGATCAAGTTGAAGAAATGCAAGTATCTGCGTTGATAAAGCGATGCTGGTATTGTTGAAAATGTGAAGAAATAGAATTGTCCGATAAATATGTATCAGCCTATGTTGATGTGCTGGACTGAGGCGCGATTTCATGATGCCTGCATGTATATAAAACAGAAACGAAAGCATTCAAAATTACTATTCAAATTGCACAATCACACAAACAACTGTACTTTTTTTTATTCTGTTAACATGGTGTGTTTCTCATCTTCATCCAAGCAAAATATAGACATTTTAATTAAAGGGGTTTGGGGTGGGAGGTGGGGGGCAGCGGGAGGGTCAGGGGAAGGGGTGGAGTGATGGAAGAGTGCCAAGGCTGGCCGGGTCGATGTACATTGTATTCTTTGAAAAAAAAAAAACACACACACACACACACAAACAAAACAGCCATCAGAGTCATTTCAAACACATGTCGTAAAACATGCATTCAGGCTTTAAACTTCGATCTTTTAAGAACGTTCTATTTACATTTGAAAAATATGGCTTCTTTGTGGTTCGGATAAGTACAGCGTTGTTTCAAAATACCGTCTATCTTTGTGGAAAAGAAAAATGAGTAAGCATAGAGTCAACGACAATCAATGTACCATTATATAATCTACGTTTTATATACGAAATCAATGAAATCATTAATGAAATTCACACTGTAATCAGTTGCTTACATACGATGATAATGGAAAACTATCAGGTCCTCATGTTCAAGTTTTTCAGCATTATCCGAATTTGACGAAACACGTTATAGTAGTTTAACTGCCTTTCTAGAATGAAATCAGTTACAATATAATCTGTGTGTTACCATATTTACTATTCGAACTTGCTTTGGAAACCAATTATACATGTCAATAACTCAAAAATACAAGACAATAACTCTAAATTACTGGACGTACTTTGGTTACAAAATGTACGTTTTAAAGTATATTTTTTTGTCATTGATACGCACTTTTACTGCACTATGTTACAATGTATTACTTGGACAACCCGTATCCTGGTTACTAATTTGTTTTTAAAGCCCCTCAGGTTGGCGCTGTCTTGAAATCATGTAGTACAAGTAACTCAGCGATATTGATTTGTCTTTCCCGATGCAATGGTTTCCCCTTCTTGCCGCGTTTCTTCAGTCAGTCGTTCTAGCAGATTCTGTTGGAAGAGTGTCTCGAAATTACAGAAAACGTCTTCCCTTGATTTTCGTTTCCTTTTAATTCTTTTCTTTTTGACCAGACGGTTACTTATTATCAGCTAACTCGCAAGACGAAATGCAAGAGTGATTTCTGTATTTTGCATGACACAACAGAGGCTGATGTACGTAAAATGGCTGTGATTTACACAATCTCTCGAAAGACAAGCGTTTGGAGGATACAGTCAGTTCTGGTCTTGAACAATTTAATTGCGTACTGATGATGATACATCATCCATCTTCTTAAACACATGGTTGTTTACGTTTATGTGATCAGTTTGAAATCACAACCATACAAGCTTTTCCCCCTCATGTCCCCCCCAAACACACACACACACACACACACACACACACACACACACACACACAACACACAGACAGAGAGAGAGAGAGAGAGAGAGAGAGAGAGAGAGAGAGAGAGAGAGAGAGAGAGAAAATAAATTCGTCTCTCTTAAGGGTCTCTTGACCATGAGGGTGTCAACGGGGAAAGTAACTAATGGCCTATTTTTGTTTTTATCCTGCATTGCCGCAGCAGCCTGTATGGATGTCGACACTGTAGTTCAAGCAGCTCTTGTCCGCAGTTCAAGGTCACAAGTTGCATGCTCCATAGCATCAATAGAAGTGCTATTGAGCAATTGTATTGCAAACAGAATAATGTACGTTGTCACACTGTCACTTTTGCACACACGCATTCATGACAGCATTTACTCCATACGCACACGCAGTCTCTCCAATCAACCAAAAGGCGCACTACCAAATGTTTTTTTCTCCCCCCCCCCTCTCCTTCGGGGAAAACTCTTTACTAAATGAATCGAACAATTAATAAACAGATTCTATACATGTATCTCTCTTTCTCTTCACACTGAGAGATAAATCAGGTTACAAATTGAAATCAATAAATTCTCACAAGATTCCTCCTTCTTGCTGAAGAAAGATATTCACATCCTACTAGACTATAAAGTCATGGCCTTCACATAACATTGGCCCAAGATCCAGACCAGGATAATAAAAAAAATTCCTGTAATCATGATGCCATACCTGCATCAGAGATAAGACTGGCTTCATACTGTCATGATGCCCTGTCTGCATCAGAAAACGTTCTGTCTCCTTGAATTCTCCTGTCACTGGGGAAATGAGATCCAACTCCTCTACCTGGAGTCTGTAATTGCTGGGGCTGAACTACCAGTGTGTTCCCCACACCATGGTCATCGTTAACCACCCGTCTCAGAGGAGGAATAGCTGACGGGGTGAAGGGTGAAGGGCTGAAACACGAATAAGGTTCGTGTAACTAACCTGCTTCCCAATTCAACATATGGATTCTTTCTTTCTCTTTTCTTTAGGTTCCCCCTGTAGCTTTCCACAACTATTTATAGCTCACCTGATAATGACCAACGTCCTGACAGGTTCGAGTCTCTAGGCCATCAGCTGGGCTAAAACTGATTCTTTCCTCCCTCCTCCTAGTGAGTGCATACTCAGTGTTCAAAACACATGAACAGTACTCTACCAGCCCTTATTAAACTATCTCTCGGTGGTCACTTTCACCCAATGACCACCCATGTTTATTTCAATGAGTAAACCTCACAATTATCGGGGACGCCCGCTACGCTAGTCAAGCCACATGAATATTCTTCCTTTTTAGTTGTGGCATGGGGGAAATGATTCATATCACTAGACTACATGTGATGGAGCGTCACATGCCTTGATGTGAGGCTACGTCACATGACATACGTCTAATGTCCAAGTAGTTGGGGAATTACTTCAGTGTCATGACACAAACCCAGGGATGTCTGATCATCATCAGAAAGTATTTCCTTGTTTATCATAGTCGCGATGATGGTCTCCATTGCATAGCTGTGGCAAATATGCAGGGATGAGCAGCAGCAATTGTAGAAATTGAGAGTGCTTGATTATGACCGATGAGCGTCTTATGGTTTTAATGAAGAAAGTTCATGTGTGCCTCAGACAGTGTCAGGTATAATCTGCTGTGCTTTGCTTTGGCCATATTGGCACCTATTTTATCTGCCTGGATATTTGCTATGGGCAAATGCTGCAACCATGCAAGGTCCCCTATTTTTGAAGCTTTAGTTGTTATTGTATCGTAAGTGTGAAATGTGTTCATTAGTGTGAAACGTCATACCCATTAAAAAAAATGACCGAACGACGGCGCAGCAGCGCTTCAGAATATGGTAGCTTGATGTTAATAGAGAACTGTATCCTAACAAACGAGCTTACACATAAAACAAACAGACTTGACTACTTTTAAATTGATAACGGCTTGATGACTGAGGTGACTGATGTGCTGACTAAATCAGGATATCGATCAGATCATTCGTTTGTTATCCTGGCGTTATCAAAGAACAATTCAAACGTGATCGACCTTTCTAGAAGTTCAATAATAGCTTATTAAATGACAAAATCATATCATGCAAAAAAAAAAAAAAATAAAGAAGTTAAAAAACAGCATATAGATACCGTTAAACAACTTTGACAATGTTGATTTTAATTTCGAATAATAAGCTGACTTTCCAAGTGGGTGACCAGCTCTTTTTTCAAACCATAAAGATAAAAATAAGAGGGAGAACAATTCCATATGCAACATATAAGAAAAGACAGAATGGCAAACAAAAAAAAAAAAGAAGGAAAAAAGTATATAAGATATTGAACTTAATTTAAAAACAAATGACTTACCTGTGTTAGAGGAATCTAAACTTCAAGTACAAGAATGAAGACAGTCTAAAGTGCAAAGCATTGCAGTTCGATCAAAAGTTCGATCAAAAATTAAATCAATCAAGGGAAAAACACAAGTACTTTTGTAACGTAGAAGTGTAGATGTTGTCAACAAATCAATTCCAGTTTTATAAAAGCATGATTGCACTGTTTATCTCAGATCAGAGGGGCATTTCAGACAAGGTGAAATTATATTTCAAACAGTTGTATAGTTATAGAGATGTGGTTGGTATTAACCTATCATGTGAATTACCCGACGCTTCTCAAATGGTTCACATCATACCTTTCTGACAGGACACAGACGGTAATCGTTAATGGTGCTGAATCATCCCCTCTCTCCTCTTCTGTATGGTGTTCCCCAGGGCTCTGTCCTTGGACCAGTTCTTTTTACCCTTTATTCTCAGCCTTTATCTGACGTTATTTCTGCCCATGGCTGTGACTTCCACAAATTCGCAGATGACACTGAACTCTCTAAGAGCGCAACTACCAGCGATTTTCAAGGTGCTCAATCAGATATTACCGCATGTTTTAGGGATGTAAAAGTCTGGATGACCAGCAACAAACTGAAGCTGAATAGTGCCACACAGGCAACAATCAGACTCATCACCGCCATGGTAATGTCCCGATTAGACTACTGTAACTCTGTGTTAGCAGGACTTCCTTCAGAACAGCTTGCACGATTACAAAGGGTGCAAAACAGTGCAGCTCGGCTTGTTCTCAAAAAGCGTAAAAATGAGCATATTACACCTTTGTTGCGTGTGAACTCCACTGGCTTCCCATCAAATATCGATGGCAGTTCAAAATCGCAGTTTTTGCCTATCGTTTACTTTGATGGGACACTCCCACAGTATCTTTCTGCTTCTCTGTCCACCTATCAAACTTCTCGGTCTCTTCGCTCATCTTCTCAAAAACTGAAAATTCCTAGGCGCTCGTTAAAGACAGTCGGTGAGAGCATTTAGCTTTAGTGCGCCCACTCTTTGGAATTCTCTTCCTGATAGCTTACGTGACCTGCCCACATTATCTAAATTCAAGTCAGAGTTAAAAACATACTTCTTTAGGAAAGCCTTCTTCAACCATGATATCTAAATGCTGTGTCTATTATTCTGACCTGACTTTTTATGTACTGCATGCAAAACTGTATTGTTTACGCTTGAACCGATGATGTGGGGGGTTTATAAGTTAAAAAAAAAGACTTTTGTCATTATCGTGTGCTTTCTGTGAATGAGCGGTTTCAAAGGAGACTGCTGTCAGTATCACCTAGACAAGGACCTGTTGTATGCATTACTAAAGAGGAAAAGCAAAAAGATTTATTGATAACTGGCGCCCTATATATTCCTCACTAATGTTACGTACAGAGTCGCATCTGCCTGCATTGCGCATTGTTTAAAAACAGTTTTACCTTCCATAATACACGAAAGTCAAGTTGTTTTAAAGAGGCAGATTCATTGGTGAAAACATTAACTTAATTTATGATACCTTGATATATGCTGAAAAAGAAAATGAAAAACATTAACTTAATTTATGATACCTTGATATATGCTGAAAAAGAAAATGCTACTAGTATGTTTCTTCTGGTTGATTCTGAAAAGGCATTTGCTAGTGTTTCTTAGTCATTCCTAGAGAAATGGTTACATTGTTTTTAAAGCTTTGGACCAGACATGGTAACTTGAGTCAAAACGTACTCTGATATTTTGACATGTGTATCTGTAAATGGATATTATTCTTCCTAGTTTCCAATAGTGTGGTTAAAGAAAACTACAAACACCCGGAGTAAGTGCAAAATATTTCGCTTTATTCAAAGCTTCTTCAGTTGCAACCATGGACCGAACTGAAAGAATGAAAACACCCAACTTAAAACGTAAACAACTGAATTTAAATCAAACACTAAGCCTATTTAAAAAGCACGGGTTTTTCAATACAAGAGTTCAGTAGCTGAACATGATCAACACACACAAACCACACACCCTATACCTGAGCGTATAGGGTGACAAGGCAAGCCCGTGAATCACCGCAATAAAAGAATAAAAACAAAAGAGAGGAGGAGGAACAGGGCGTAAAAAAGGTGGGGAGAGGGAGGGGGAAGAAAGAGGGGTGTAAAGGGGAAAGCCTCAAGTTTAACCTAGTAAAATTCACTGTAAGTATTCACACACACACACACACACACACACACACACACACACACACACACACACACATACACACACACACACACACACACACACACACACACACACACACACACACACACACACACACACACACACGCGCGCGCGCGCGCGCGCGCGCATACGCACACACACATACACACACACACACACACACACACACACACACACACACACACACATACACACACACACACACATACACACACACACACACACACACACACACACACACACACACACACACACACACACACACACACACACACTTTCTCTCGCTCTCTCTCACTCACTCACACATTCACACCTACATACACATTCAAATTTAACCCGGCAAAACTCACACACATACACACACATGTACACATATACCTACACTCACACACACACACACACACACACACACACACACACACACACACACACACACACACACACACACACACACACACACACACCACACACACACACACACACACACACACACACACACGCACACACACACACACACACACACACACACACACACACACACACGCACCCACTCATACCACACACGCACACGCACCCACCCACCCGCCCCCCCCCCCCCCCCCCCACACACACACACGCACACACACACACACACACACACACACACACACGCACCCACTCATACACACACGCACACGCACACGCACCCACCCACCCGCCCACACACACACACACACACACACACACACACACACACACACACACACACACACACACACACACACACACACACACCGGGCTAATCCCAGACTAGGGCTAATCCCAGACATTCAGTCCAGTCGGGTACATAGTTTTTAGTTTGTACCTCCAGAATCTAGTTTTCAACAGAGAGGAGTGAGACGGGGGAGGGGGGGGGGGGGGGGGGGGGGGGGGGGGGGGGGGGGGATGGGGCGGTAGGGGGGGGGGAAGGGGGGCCCTCCTCACCCTATCTCTATTTAATTCGTGCAGAGATTCTTTCACTAATGCTTCTGAAAAAATTTGAATATGAAATTAATCAATGTGAAAAACAAGGAAACGTTATTGTCTCAGTTTGCAGATGATACCTCATTATGCTTGGACCGATGTGAGAAATCCTTTAACTAAACCTGCTGATATTTCTGGTTTAAAGATAAACTTCTACAAAAACCAAGATGTTAGTAGAAAAGACTCAACTATTCGATACATTAGAGACAAATATTTCATTTGGAACCTTGGAACTTTCCAAATTTTAGAAGTGTTGTTTTTGAATGATACCGCAAGTATTACAAGGACTAACTTTGAAGACAAAAACGTTTTGCAATAAAAAAGAATTTTGATTTTTTTGGAAAGCGACAGTTAACTCCTTTTCGAAAAATAACAGTCATTACGACCTTGGTTCTGTAAAAATGAAAGTACATTTGCTGATGAATTACCCTGACCTACCAGATGATTTCATTGCATCGTTGGAAAATGAATTGATGACATTGCTATGTAACGGGAAGCATAGTTTGATGAAGAAAAGTGTGATGTTTTAAAACAAGACAGTGAAGGAGGACTGAAAATCTCAAATATTAGATCATCCTTGTCCTCCATGAAAACAAGCTGGCTCAGAGGGCTCTGGGATGAATGTAAATGGAAGGATTTTACAATTAAATATTCCCAGAGTTGGCTGAGGTAAGAAGTTTTGGTGCTGAGTATTCAAATGTGGTTTCAAAGAAAGTTGACAAAGAAAGTTGTGTCAGAAATACATAGTGAGACATTACAAAAAGCTCTCTCTGAAGTGCAGTCCAATGACAGTTCATGAGTTCATGGCAGAATATGTTCAACACAATGTTCAGATCGAGGGACCGAAAGGTGGTTTACACACAAGAATGGTGTAATCATACTGTCTTCTTTGTGAAACAGTTGATAAATACTGATGATACCTTCATGACTTACAATGAATGTTTGACCAGTTTTCCCAACGTTAGAACAATTTTTTTTTATATATCAAGGCGTTTTGAATGCATGCCGTCAGGACTTTTATACAATTTTCACGAATAGGTATAAATCGTCAGAAAAACAGAACTTGGTCTTGTATTAAAAAAAGGGTACCAAACTCATACAGAGTATGTTGAAACAATTTTTTTTTCCAGGATTTAAATTGGAAAGATATTTTTCTCACATTGTTATAGAATATCTGGTGATGTGCAGTTGTGATGGTTTCAAATCAGACTGCTACATAAATTATTTCCTACCCAGAGATTCTTGTTCCTGCGACGTTTAGTGAACTCGTCTATATACAATGTTTGTGAGCAAGAGGAGCAGACTTTTTCTCCTATGCTGTTTGATTGTCACATTACACACCAATTTCGGCTGAATTTTCAGCAGTTGATGACTTTGAAATGTACATGTTGTCATAATCTTATGACTGACAGGGAACTTGTACTGTTCGAGTAAAGCAGAATATACAGACACTGTATTTGATTTCTTTATTTCGTTTGCAAAATTGTATTGATACAAAATGTAAACTTCTAAATGCGTGACAAAATTTACAAACATTTGTTCCATTATTGAAGGAGAAATATACCTTAGAACATCCCATGGCAATTATAAATGGAACTTGTATACAGCTTGAACAAAAGTGACGTTTGTACAATTCGATTCTCGAATAAATTGAAGTTTAAAGTTCGAAATAGAACGTACACATTTCTTCTGTAATTTTATCACATTCATCAAGATGTACTTTTACTGTGCGTTTTTGAAAATAGTTGAATATTTGTGTGTGTGTGTGATTTACTGTTCTGCATGAATGTGTTAGTGAACCCCTCCCCATCCCCTACCCTTGTTCCCCCGTCCCTCCCCTCCCGTCCCCCTTTTGGTATTGGATGTATGAATATTTGATTGTTTGTTTGTCGTATGTAATATATTGCTATAAATTGTTTGTTTGTCGTATGTAATATATTGCTATAAATGTTATTGGTTTGAAATGTATGTGTTTCAGAAATGATTTGTTATAAACATTTTCATGAAAAGAGATATGGTAACTTTTAAAACTGAAATACTGAAAAAAGTTTATTCGTTCAAGCCTAGTGCAAATATACAAAATGCACAGTCGAAAGCATACTATAGGCTCATTTGAAAATATTCTGGTATCTACCATTCCCGACCCATCACTTTCTTGCCTTCCTAAGTCCCACTCTGCTTCGTCCTTTCTTTCTGTTTGTCTTGGGTACGGTTTTCTTCTTCTTCCAAAAGGTTATTTTTCAGCCACTTTTTTTTTCTTTTTTGCGTGCGTATAGTGGCCTGGGTGATATTTAGCAAGCAACAGCTATTTCTCTCTCAAAGGAAGTTAATCAGCCTCTCTGGTTCGTACTTACTCCGCAGCTGAAGTGAGACCCTCCTTCACAGTGAAAAAACAGTCGGACAGTCCCTCATACTAAAGACATTTATTATCTTAGAAGCAATCATGAATATTGATTGAATATACATAAATGATAGTCGTACAAGATGAAATAGAATACCGTTTTAAAATGAAAATTGAAGAAGGAAGCGGAGCACAATTTTATCTACGAGGAAAAAAATCTGTCTACAACTGACGTGTGTTTCTAACGAACAAAGAATAAGATCTGACTTACAATGTATTTAACCTGCTGTGTGTGAGTAGGCGCAGGCTCTATTAAATTAAGTGTTAAAAATCAAGGCGTACGTACATGTTCACATAGAAAAGCAGCAACTCTCTCTCTCTCTCTCTCTCTCTCTCTCTCTCTCTCTCTCTCTCTCTCTCCACACACACACACCACAAACACGCGCGCGCGCGCGCGCACACACACACACACACATACGCACACACACACACACACACATCGCACATACATACGGACAAGCGTGCGTGTGCGCAGAAGCACTTACGCACGCGCACGCACGCACACACACACATACACACACACACGCACACACACACACACACACGCACACGCATGCACACACGCACGCATACACGCACGCACGCACACACGCACGTACACACACACACACACACACACACACACACACACACACACACACACACACACACACACACACACACACACACACACACACACACACACACACACACACACACACACGCACGCACGCACGCACACACACACACACACACACACACACACACACACACACACACGCACACATCCAAAAACATTCACAACGTAGATCATGTCTAACATGTCTCAAACATGACTGGAGAAAAATGTCGTAAATCAGCTCCATCAATATTTCAAATAAACAATCTCTCTCTCTCTCTCTCCCCCCCCCCCTCTCTCTCTCTCTCTCTCTCTCTCTGTCTCTCTCTCTCTCTCGTTCTCTCTCTCTCTCTGTCTCTGTCTCTCTGTCTCTGTCTCTGTCTCTGTCTCTCTCTCTGTCTCTCTGTCTCTCTCTCTCTCTCTCTCTCTCTCTCTCTCTCTCTCTCTCTCTCTCTCTCTCTCAGGACCAACACGGACAGGACCAGGGCTTCTCTGGACGCCGGGCAGACGACTCTTGTTTTCTCCCCAGCAACCCACCATAGCAGACAGGATGAATAAGCTGGACTGAAAGTTTGCTGAAAATGAAAACAGCCTAAAGGACCTTCGCGATCAGTTTGCTGCTATGCATTGTCGATTTGATGATCTGCGGGAGGAGGTGGGGAATTTGAGGAAAGAAAACTGGACTTGGCAGAGAAAATCTCTGAGCTTTTGGCTAAAGTAGAGCAATTAGAAAGAAAAAAAAGCGGATGATTTTGAACGTCGGTCCAAGCACAAAAATCTTGTTTTTTTTTTATGGCATCCCAAGACACCAAACTGAGACTATTGAACAATGTGAAAGGAAATTACTCGACCTGGTTTCAGACAAATTGGACACAGCACGGGAAATAGAATCTGACCGTGTACACAGGTTAAATGCAAAAGATAACTCTCCCGTCATAGCTTGCTGCTCGTCGTACAAAGACAAGCTCAGAATTCTCAGGGCCAAAACGAAATTGAAGGGCAGCAACATCTTTGTTGGAGAGGATTTCTCTTTCATGTCAGGGAAATCAGACGTGGCCACTCCTCCTATCTCAAGAAGACAAGAGCTGACGGGGGAAAAAAAAGCTTCTAAGATTTTTGACCATTTAATTATCGATGGCAAAAAGTACTTCTTCGATACCCATGGCAACTTGAACGAATCATGATGGGGAGTCGGCTGGCCACATGATAAAAAATTATGTACAGAAATGGGAACCTCAGTGACACAACACCAGTGTAACAATCCATTTTAACTCCCCTGCACTTTTTAACTCCCCGGGAGTTAAAATTAGCACGCGCCAATTTTAACTCCCGGGAGTTAAAACAAACCACGCCAGAATGACTCCCCTCCTGTTTTAGATTAACTCCCCCACCCCAAAACATTCAGGTTTGTGTGTTAGTCATGATATGAGAAATAAAACATTTAATATAGACCCCCCCTCCCTGCCTCTCTCCCACCCCGTCTCTCTGCCTGTCTGCCTGTCTGTCTCCCTCTCACTCTCCCCTCCCTCCCCCACAACTTTCAGACAGGCAGACAGAGATACAAGCAAAGAGAGAGGGAGAGAGATTAAGAGAGACAAACAGACAAACAAGCAACAAGGCAGACAAAGCAAGGAGAGTGAGAGAGTGAGCGAGAGACTGAAAGAAAGTTGGGGGGGGGGGGGGAGAGAGGGAGACAGACAGACAGACAGACAGGCAGACAGACAGGCGAGAGCAGCCTTTCTCCAGCTGAAGAATATCTGGAAATCAAATGTCATCTCCAAGAAAACCAAGATAAGGATATTCAATAGCAACGTCAAATCAGTACTTCTTTATGGAGCTGAGACGTGGCGAACCACAGTTACCATCACCAACAAGATCCAGACTTTCATCAATTCCTGTCTGAGGCGCATACTGAGGATCCACTGGCCAGACAGGATCAGCAACGAGGACCTGTGGCAACAGACAAATCAGAAGCCAGCCGATGCAGATATTCTCCAAAGGAGATGGAGGTGATAGGCCACATCCTAAGAAAGCCTGCCGACAACACCACCAGGCAGGCATTGTCCTGGAACCCGCAGGGAAAAAGAAAGAGAGGCCGCCCAAGGAACTCCTGGCGCCGAGACCTGCATGCAGATGTGACAGCGTTGGGGAAAACCTGGAACCAGCTGGAGATTCTTCTACTGTACAGAAACCTTTTGCTTTATTAACATGGATGTAAATGGTTTGATGTAAAAACTTGTTGATTCCGATTTTATTTCATTTCTCTATTAGTTTGACTTCATTTGTTTAAGTGAGACATTTATAGAGGAATGTCATGATGATCTGTTTGTTGGGTATAAAATATCTTGTAAACCTGCAGTAACATTTACGAGAGTTAATGAAAATGAATTCACCCCTTTGTTAGCTCTATTGAAGTACATAATGATCTGTTTGTTGGGAATAAGATTTCTTGTAAACCTGCAGTAAAATTTGCGAGACAAGGGAGACGACATGGAGGTGTAATTTGTTTAATGAAAATGAATTCACCCTTTTGTTAGCTCTATTGAAATGTATAATCCAAATTCAATTGTGTGTTTGATTGACAAAATATTGTTTGGAAAATAGACAGTGATATTTTGTATGTTTGCAAGTACATTCCCCCAGAAGGTTCTCCTTTTTATGTCCATTTTGATGTAGATAATGGTATTAGTTCACTGGAAGAATGTGTAACTGAGTTATTGATAACAAATGATGTTTATGTCATTCCAAACGGTGATTTGAATGGTGAAACTTCTGATATCGCTTAGGATTTTTCCGGGTTTAATGTTTTTGATACATGGCACGCTTGTCAGTTTCTCAACATTAATCGATGCTCTCAAGATACAAATCTGAACAATTACGGGAAATCGTTATTAAACATGTGCACTGCTTTCAACTGTGTTAGGTTTCTTATGGGAGCAAAAGTTACCCTACGTGTTTACTGTTATTGTTTACTGTTCCCTGCCTCACATCATTTTCAATTTCGTTTCGATTAAATCGAGGTCATTTGTATTTGTTTCTGTCCGTGTTTGTGTTTGTCTTTTGATCTCCTTTGCATCCTTGGGTGGATCCTCAAGCGTAGGCTCAAAGACTGTCCCCTACATTTTATACTGTTTGCATAATGTCTTTAGTTTTTCAGCAACGTTTTTCTCCCCCACACTTTCGTTTGGTTTCATTTACTACAGAGAATGTCAATATACGGGTTCAACCCCACCACATCTATTCTGCCTCGCAAACCCCCTTTTCAGCATCCGCTTTTGCTATTTTAGCCCTACAACCCCTGTTTTTACAAAAGCAAAAAAATAATATTAATCAAACAGCAAATAAAAGATGCTATAAGGGGTTTGCGAGGAAAAATACACATGGTTAGGTTGAACCCGTATATTGACATTCTCTCTGGCTTATTCATAAAACAAATTATTATAAGTTTTTGCAAAACTCTGTTTCTTATTATTTTATTCAAACACTATTAATAAATCAGAACAAACAACCAGTTTTCCGTCTTGGTTGGTTATTTTTACACACAATGTGTTTAACCACCCACCAATTAATTCTTTAAATTGTCTTTTCATCAAATGTGTTTAAATGATAATCGCAATAACCACCCACCTTAGTTGATGGTCGTGCTCTCTTAGAACTGTAGATGGATGGCCATCAAATAAATTACTGTCTGTTTTTAACTCTTGTAAATGGACATACAACATTGGGTTCATGAGAAAATCAGACGATTAATTACCTTCAAATTGATAGATGCCATCCCTTGTACTAAACGACAAGCTCTGTCACTACTGTAGAAGCCTAAGATTCGAGCAATGCCTCTAGGAAAAGTGTAGTCCCTTTTTCTAGTGGAAAATGCATAGTAATTCTGAGGTTTGCATTGCTACGTTTTAGCAATATGCCTAATTCTTTAAATACTTCTTTTAAAAGAACAAAAGGTGTAATAACCCACTGGTATTTTTACATGATTTATTTGATTGCCTTGTTGGTTACTAATATTAATCCAATTATTTGAGCTCTTCAGATATGTTAAACCACATAACTCTAAACCAAGTTCTTTCAGAGTAACCCTATACTGACCACGTCTATTATCAAGTGGATACTTTAAAAATACACGCTCGTGCATCCTTTTTATAAAACTATTTTAAAAATGGAACCTTTTAAATATAACGAAAGTGCCCCTTACACTGTAGGAGCGTTTTATAACCCCAAATCATTGGACTTCAGTAGTCTAACCATTGCAGTAGATGAAACATATGGCTTTGAAGCCAGACTTGTAAATCCTCTACAAGCATATTTAAAATCCTCCAATAAAAAATGACAGAGTGCCTAAATTATGGTCAGTCAAAGCCCATGCTTTATTTTTTTTTATCAGAATCAATTAAATTTTGCAATTTACTGCTCAGCTACTGGCTGTGGTGTTTCATATGCAAACCATTTACACCATCCCAATCTCTTAGTAAGGTCAATATATAATTTCATGTTTATTACCAGTATAGATAATAACTGAACTACAAGTGCCTCTCCCCAACGATAAATCCTTCTCTCCATTTAACAACCCAATGGACAAGAATGCGTATGAAAAAAGCTGCAATGAATTTAACATTAAACTTTCAACTGACTTTATACAAAAGTCAGACTGTAGTCACAGGGTTGGGCACATTGTATTTGTGGGGTGTATGTAGAGAATACAATTATGACTACTGGCCTGGGCACACTCTTTTAAGCCAAACTCTCAAGTTAGATTGGGGTCAATAGAACAAAAACACACTCCAGTGCCTGGGACAACATTTATTTTAGATAAAAGTAAAGGCCTAACAATGCCAGGAGTGCAAAGACTTAATGACTCCAAACAAAACATACGTTTGGTGTCTATTAGGAGCGCAGGCACAGACCAAGTCTAGCATAGTGGATCAATCTACAGGCTTCGACGCAAGAAAAAGAATATTTGGCTAATTTAGAAGATGCTGTTAACTCTGCTGTTGATTTGCCTTCCAGCATAAAAAGGGTATCAAGACGTTCTTGCACATGCTAGGTCAAAGGTTGACTTTGTTGTAGGCCATGGATTATACATGCTACCCTCTGACCTTAGACTACAAATTGGCATGATACAGAATTATAATAATGAAATCCTCATAGCTGGAGATGACCAAAACTTAGGACATAATAAAGGCTTAAACACCTGCGCCAGGCCAGCTAGCTCTGAACAACTAGAAAAGCGACCCACCACCGCCAGTTATAGAAAGCAGCCACCGTCAGAAAGCAGCCCACCAGCACCTGTTAATATACCTCACCCCGACAGACACACTAGTGAAAAAACAGCTCTTGTTTGTGTTTTTAACTTTTACTGGGTTGGCTATACTTTATTTTACTAAAAATTAAACCTGCAGCCAGCACCCCCAATGTCCACAGATGGTCAGCCTTATAACCAGCCACTTTGCCTATAGTAGACAAAACCCAACTAATAACACTGCCCAATATGCCAGGCAGAGCATCAAGTGCTTTGGCAGCTAACTTTTAAAAAATAAATTTGACAGGTGGTGTAATTGTTTTCTAACCCAACTTTTACCAGGCTCTGGAGGAGGCGCTGGAGGCACTAGTGGCCCTTTGTGCACTGCCAGTTAATGCATAAACGAGTGTAGAGACAGCAAAACCAACAGCTGTTATACTAACTACTCTAATCCCCTGTTCAGAGAACAGAGTCCTTACTCTTTTTTACTAATGTTGTGTTTTCATAAAGTGTTCTGTTTATAGTTTCTCTCTGATCTGTTTTGTTTGCGATGCTAGTTGTGCTCTATTAGTAGACAGCGCTTCTAACCTAGCTGATCTTTCTAGCATTAAATCTTGAATTTTCTGCTGTATTCTAGCCTTTGCCTCTTGCCTTAATTGTTATCATCTGCATCAGCCAACTTATTTTTTTTTCTTCTTCTATTTCTCTATCCAGCTCATCAAGTTCTGCTCATTGTTTGCTAGTTCACCCCTTATTGTCTGTAGAGCAGCATTTAAGACCCATGATTTCAAGCGTAGGAAATCTCCTCATTAAAACTCGTTTCAATTTCTGTTATTAGTTTATTGCTTTTTGGTTTAATTCTTGAAGAGGGATGTTTTG
>JADBJO010011695.1:12500-31336 GCA_016801955.1 Conus betulinus | reverse complement strand
AAACACTCGTTCCCCTTGCACACACAAGCAGACGGTGGGCGAAGGATATGACACTGGCGATTGTGACTGGGGCGGACGAGTGAGACCAAGCAAGTCCCAACCCTAAATCACCAGGTTCTCCCCTATCCCCACCGACTACCATCAACAGATGAGTTGAAAGGAGAGAGAGAATTTTGGATGTTAATTTTGAATGGCCAGGTTAAAGATCGAATTAACCAGAGAAAAGTGGTCTCAAAACAATATTTCTTTTATAATTTTGAAAACAAAAAAAAAATGCGCAAAAGAGAAGAATTAGCCGGCTGACAAACAAAAAAAAAAAAAAAAAAAACGAAACACAACTGATGCTTACCAGCTACCCGTGGGTGACCCAAGAAAGTGTCGGGGTCAAGCGACTCTCTGCCCTCTGTCCAGTCGAGAGAACCAGCCGAGCAGATGCGGAAACGCGCTGACATCCCTCCCCTACAGGCCGACTGCAGGAATGAAGGTACTGACTGTACCTTCGGCGATATGGTCGAGAACCAGAACTGGAGCGGGCGCTCCCAGGGACATCTTCCGCACAAGTGAAGAGAAAAACTTCCTAACCGTTGGCAGCAAACATGCCACCATACGTCACAGAGTGAGAATACCTCAAGCTAAGGGGAATGCTGCACGTGCGGCAGGTTTAAAAGACAGGTGAGAGGCCGATCGAGACAGCCAGTTCAAGAGAAAGGCACCAGCCACACCTGTGAACCTGCAGGGTGAATTGCACGGACAGTGAAATTAGAGAGAGAGAGAGAGAGAGAGAGAGAGAGAGAGAGAGAGAGAGAGAGTAAACCTAACCTGATCTGAACGACATTAAGGTGCAAACACACTACAAACCACATTAAGGGATTGATACACACGACAACAACAACAAACAAAAAAAAATAAATAAATGATACTACAATCCAAGATGGACCAACGTCACAGGCCTCGTGACAATAAAAAATGATAAAGTGCCAAAGTCAAACCCCATGCTTTTTTTAAAAAATCAAAATCAATTAAATTTTGCGATTTACTGATCAACTACTGGCTGCGGTGTTTCATATGCAAACCATTTTATACCACCCCAATCTCTTAGTAAGGTCAGTATAATTTTTCATGTTTATTACAGTATAGACATACACTAACTGAACTTCAAGTACCCCTCCCCAACGATCAATCATTTAATCCATTTAAACAACCCAATCAACAAGAATGCATATGAAAAAATCGGCAATGAATTTAACATTAGAATTTCCACTGACTTTAGACAATCACGTAATCACGGGTTGGGTACGCTGTATTTGTGGGGAACGAAGAGAATATACTTTGACTACTGGCTTGAACACACCTCTTTTAAGCCAGACTTCCCAGTTAGGTTGGGGTCAATAGACAAAAAAACACGGCGATGCCTGGACAGCATTTATTTTAGATGAAAGTAAAGGCCTAACCATGCCAGGAGTGCAAAGACTTAATGACTCCATACGAACATACGTTTGGTGTCTATTAGGAGTGCAAGCACAGACCAAGTCTAGCATAGTGGATCAATCTACAGGCTTCGATGCAAGAAAACAATATTTGGCTAATTTAGAAGATGCTATTAACTCCGCTGTTGATTTGCCTTCCAGCATAAAAAGATACCAAGACATTCTTGCACATGCTAGGTCAAAGGTTGGCTTTGTTGTAGGCCATGGATTATATATGCTACTCTCTGACTACAAATTGGCATGATACAGAATTATAATAATGAAATCCTCATAGCTGGAGATGACCAAAACTTGGGACATGATAAAGGCTTAAAGAAAGGCCTGCACCGGCCATTGCCTTGCTCTGAACAACCAGCTGTTACAGAAAGCAACCCAACACCCGTTATAGAAAGCAACCCACCGCCACCCGTTATAGAAAGCAGCCCACCACCACCCATTAACATACCCCACCCTGACAGACACACTAGTGAAAAGACAGCTCTTGTGTTTTTAACTTTTACTGGGTTGGCTAATCTTTATTTCACTAAAAATTAAACCAGCAGCCAGCACCCAAATGTCCACAGATGGTCGGCCATATAACCAGCTACTTTACCTATGGTAGACAAAACCCAGCCAACAGCACTGCCCAATATACCAGGCAGAGCATCAAGCGCTTTGGCAGCTACCTTTTTTAAAATAAATTTGACATGCGGTGTAATTGTTTTTTAATCCAAATTTTACCAGTTAATGCATAAACGAGTGTAGAGACAGCAAGCCCAATGGCTGTTATTATACTAACTAACTCTGAACAGAGTCCTTATTCTTTCTACTAATGTAGTGTTTTCATAAAGCATTCTGTTTATAGTTTCTCTTACTCTGTTTGTGATGCTAGCGGTGTTCTATTAGCAGACAACAATTCTAATCTAGCTGATCTCTCTAGTATTAAATCTTGAATCTTTTGCTGTATTCTAGCTTTTGCCTCTTGTCCTGAATTGTCATCATCCGCATTGGCTAATTTTTTTTTCTTCTTCTATCTCTCTATCCAGCTCACCAAGTTTTGCCACATTGTTTGTTAGTTCACCCCTTGTAGTCCATAGAGCGGCATTAAAGACCCATGATTTCACGCACAGGCAATGGAGAATCATTAATCATTTTTTAATGCTGTCTCCTCACTAAAACTCGTTTCAATTTCTGCTATTAGGTCATCTGCTTGTTGAAGAGATATGATTTGCATTTCAGATTCTATTGGCAACTCTTGCACCACGTTTTGTAAAGTCTAACAGCCTCAGGCTCTAGATATGAAATGTTTAATTGCCTTTGGTCAGCAACAGGGAGCCTTTGTCTAATTGTGCTTATTTAAAAAAAAAAAACTTGTTTGGGTCTGGTATTGTAGTAACTCTTACATGGTCCCCTGTACTAGTCCTTTATATACAAATGATTTCTGCATCTCGCTCAAAATCGTTTGGATCAACTACTTCTGGTAGCTCTTGTCCTATACTTCTATAGAATGATTGAATTCTTTGTCGCAAAAGTTCTTGGCGAAATCTAGGGAGTGAAGAACCTGCTTCTTCAAGTTCTCGACGCAGTGAAGGACTCGCTTCTTCATTTTCATCTTCAGCAGGATCAAGCGCATAATAATCTTCATCCATATTCATAATATTGTTTTTTTATTTTATGAAAAATGAACTCATACGGCTGCGATCTTGATCCATACAGAAAAGCGAAAGAACCCATGGGCGTAAAGCTATAAGACAGACTGTGCTTGTTATAAATAATCCATCAACAGCCGGACCCAGTCAAGTGCTAATAGTCAGATTCTCTGTTCTTGGTGCTGATGATGTTATAATGCAAGGCACGACTAAATTATCATTAAAATAGATATTAATACAGCAGATCCTAATGCTACTGTTGTTGCTAACTTGGGCAGGGCTGTCATTAAATCTATGATAATCACACTGGAGTGCAGAGAAGTCTTCTCACTACATAACGCCGACAGTTTTGCTCTCTATTCCGATCTATGGCTGCCCGCAGGACAAAGAAAAGATGAAATTTATCAGGGAATACAAGAACCAAATGGTTTTAAACACAGGCTAAATGCGAGGATTGCGGAGATAAATAGTACAGACCAAGCAGTAGCGCTGGCATTTGGCAATAGATTTTGCATCCCTCTAGATTTTGAACTGTTAAAGACGCATCAGCCATATTGCCAAGGCGCACTAAGAGATAAACTTACCTATGAATTAAAATTTAATACCAGCGATTCTGTTACTCTATCTAAAGATCTTGAAGCTAAAGATACAGTTACTGACATCTCTCTTGAGTTTGATGTTGTTAACAACCCCCCGAACTAACTAGAGCAGTTTTAAGCCAATATAACAGTAAAACAGTTATTTATTCTGAAAGAGTCGTGTGCCATAATACACAGAATAAAAACAAACAAGACATAGTCTGGAACGTAGCTCGAAGTTATTCTCTCAGGTCGTTTAAAAGGAATTTTGTTGTTGTTTACTGAAGTCATAATTCCTTTTCACTAAGAAAGTGAGATGTTAACAAATCCAAAAATTGTGCAATTGTCTTGCACAGTAGATGGCAAGCCTGTTCAGTTGTATGCAGCCGGACTTTTACTCCACCAACACTTTGATGAAGTAAGAAAATTGTTTGCTGGAGGAAGACAAACAAGTCCTGCAGCCGATCTTGTCTGTAAAAAACTTCATCCTTATGATGTAAGACTTGAAGATTATTTAACAAAAAATATGGGCTATGGCTGGATTCTAGGTCAACATATGACAACAGATTACACGGAAGTGGAAGAAGGGTAGGGGCAGATGGCATAAACATACAAATTAATAAGAAAGCAGAGGAAGAGGCCCAGCTAAAAATGCACATTTTTGTGGTTTGTGACGCCCAGTTAAACATTGAAGAAAACAGACTAAAAGAAATACCTATTAAAAACAGATGGATGGATGAAACAGACTAAAAGAAATAACCTATTAAAAACAGATGGTTGAAACAGACTACAAGATATAACCTATTAAAAACAGATGGATAGTTTGAACTTTCTATCCAAAGACCCACACTGTTCGCTTATTTGTGGAATTACTGGTGTGGGAAAACGGTCTTTATACTTGATTTATACAATTAATATATACATTTCATTATGAGTATATTGTTATATTCTGTACAACAATCAAGCATAACAGGTCTTACAAGAAAAGCAGTTTGTTTGGACTGACGAGAATATATATCTAGTTGATCCTAGCGACAAGTTAAGTGACTGTTTAGAACATTATTATAGGCTCTTTGAGGAAACTGAAACACTGTTTATTATTGATGACTGCTCGGCTGAACAAGACATTGTTAAAAAAAGAAAAACTCTGTCAAAGCTGGCCTTTAGCGGACGCCAAGCATTAGTCTCTGTGTGGCTTTTCACTCATGAATACAATGCTGTCTTAACTCTCTTTTCCTTCCCTATCTGTCTATACCTCACCTGGTAATGGCAGATTACAGGTGAATCTCGTTCTGCAGTTCCAAACAAACTGTCTGGTCAGTGTCCCCAAGCCATCTCCTTCCTATACCTTATCTTTCTTTTCTGCGCTCTTCCTGAGTACAGATTCAGTGAGTATTCATCTAACTCTACGCATTAACAGCCCTTTGTTGCTTGACCAATGGACAACGTCCGTCCATTTTCCCGAGCGATTTAAACAATAATCACCCTACGTCTATAGCCACCAGCAACACCGATCACACTGGTCAGGCCACGTAAATTGTCATTTCTTTTACCTTTCCTTTTCTCTACCTAGGGAAATGCTTTATATCAAATGAGGGCGTACGCGACGGAACGTCACATGTCGCCATGTGGGGCTTCGTCACACGACACCCCCCATCCCGGGGTGAAAAAAAAGTTTTCGCCAAGGAATGTTTTTAAATACACGTACATATCTAGTTAATATACAACTTCAGCCATCAATCATGAATTTTTCATGACACAAGAGTTTTCCATCAATGCTTGGAACTAACCATCATAAAGATCCAAAATCACATTTCAAAATCTTAGTTTTAAAATAAATTGCAAAATCAGTTTTGTTTTGTCTCTTTAAAAACAAATTCATACTCCATCACCACAAATCACAAGTCACACAGACACGAAGAACATATAATGAAACTGATCATTCCAAAGGCCAATTAATTTATATATACCAAAATGTAAACACAGTTTTTTTTCTTGCCTGTTCTCACAAAAACATATGTCCCAAAATCCTCACAAAATGAGAATTCCTCATGACTCACTTGATGAGAAAAATTTGCCAAGTGAAAAGTATTTCTTCAAGCAAGAATATACAATATCGCAGTCCACTCGAAAGTTAAACATTTTTTTTTTCATTCTTCACAATGGACGTGAAAAAAAAAAACACTGGTAACACATCAAATGAAATATTCTGCACACATTTACAAAGTAGAATCGTACTATGAGACACCAATGCCAATACATATGCACTTTTGGAAAAAAAAAAAAAAAAAAGATCATCAATCACAGCTACTCATTAATTCAGATTGACAGTAGTACACATAACACTGCCAAAATGTAAATAAAAAGTCTTTCCACAATGAAAACAAACACCAGAAACAGTCTTTCCTTTCTAATGCAGTTACAGCTGCACGAAGAATACTGTGCACTCACGCACGGGACAGAAAATCTGCCATGACATTCTGAGTTATAGGTAATGTCTCAATGTCAAACTTGAACTCCTGCAATGACAAAGCCCATCTCAACAGCCTGCTATTTTTGATCTTGGACGACTGCAAAAAACGTCAATGACCTGTGGTCGGTTTGTAACCGAAACTGTCTTCCAGTAAAGAATCTGGCAAATTTCTCACAAGCAACAACAATGGCAAGACACTCCCTCTCAATTGTTGAGTATTTGACTTGTGTGTCAGAGAACTTTTTACCTGCATATTGTACAGGGTGTAACAATCCATTCTTTTCCTGCAAAAGTACAGCTCCCATGCCTTTCGAGCTAGCATCAGTTCTCAAAACAAAATCCTTTGAAATAGAGGGCAAAAGCAGCACAGGGAATGAATTGAAGGCGTTTTGAACACATTCCAGAGCTTTCTGGCACTCATCTGACCAGACGATACTTTTGTTTTTTTGTCCTTTTGTTAAGTCACTCAAAAGGGCTGTCAAGGACGCAAAGTGCGGTACATGTCTTCTGTAATAGGACAACAATCCATGGAGTGATCTTCTTTGTAGTGGGTCTCTTCAAGGCCAAGATCTTTTCTACCTTTTTCCTCTGGTGTCATTTTCCCAACAGAAATGACATGACCCAAAAACTCAAGAGTCTGGAATCCAGCACGAATTTTGGATGGTCTAGCCGTCAGACCAAAATTCCGAAGTTTACAAAAAAAGCAGCTCTCAAGTTATCCAGAAGATCATTCCATGACTTTGCAGCAAGCAAAATGTCATCAATAAAGCTTACTGCTCCACACTCGTGAAGTTTTAGTGCGCGCATCATTCTGGCAAAAGAAGCTGGGACGTTTTGTAATCCAAATGGCATTTTCGTCCATTGAAACAGTCCAAATGGTGTCTGAAAAGCTGTTTTTTTTTTCTTGTCTCTGCTTCAGCCATCGGGATTTGCAAATACCCTTTAGTTAAGTCTATCGTGGCAAAAAAATTTCCTTCTGACAGTTGACAAAGAAGTTCCTCAATGTCTGGGACAGGTTCTGCATCAAACACAGTGATTTTGTTTAACTTCCTGTAATCGATGCAAAACCGCACCGAGCCATCAGTTTTGTCCACCAATACAACTGGCGAGCTGTATGGTGACGAGGACGGTTCTATAACCTTCAACCCGAGCATAACTTGAATCTCTCTTTCGACAACCTGTTTTTTTTCGCAAATGGGAGGGGGTATGGTTTGACTCGGACTGGGTTTTCCGCACTCAACTGAATCGTATGGGGTTCAGTTGCTGTCACTGTCCCTGCGGTATCAGTTAGGACATCCTGAAAGTCCTTCAAAATACCTTCCAACTGTTCTTTCTGAATCAAAGATAAATCATCACACAAAACAACATCATGATAGGTTTCTCCCTTGACAGAAAGAGTGGGCAGAGGTACAGTATCATCTATACTGGTAGATGTTAACAATCCCACATTTGTTGTTTGCACAGTCTTTGCTCTGTCTCTGTATATGACATCAGGTACAAAATCAGAACCAATGATTTCTGTAATAGCCACACTTTTGTTGCCTTTGTCCAGGTACATGCCTGTAGAGGATGTCAGAGTCCAGAATGTACGTCGTCGGCGTGTCCGTTGGTATGTCAGAGACAGTCTGCTTTGCAGTAGAAAGTATAGTCATCAGTGTCTCGTCACTTCTCTGCATGGTCTTCAAAATGTCTGGCGTAACTTTCAGTTCATCCAGTTTTGAAACCTTGAACGGTTTTGTTGTTTTTTTCCCTGCTCTACAACTTTTGATCTTGAGACAAGGAACGAAAGATCCTCCAGCACCACCATGTACCGTCGCGACACCTGGTAGATTTCCCAAAATCAAATCGCAGACTGGTTTCTCAATAACACAGGCGGTAAGCGACCCGGAGTTGTATGGTGTATTGACGGAAATTTTTGCAAGTGGAAAAGTTTCAATTTTCCCACCAAACGATCTGCATCTCTGAACACTATCAAGATATTGGTCCGGTAGAACAAAGGATTTCCTTACACCAGCTATGGTGCAACCTGTATCTCGCAAAACAGACCTTGTAAACCATTAATGGCACAATCATCCAAAAGAAGACCATCAATGGATTGATCTGGCGCCAAAACAAGACCTTCACATCCAGTGGAAACAAATCCAGTCTTTGTTCCACTTCCTTTGAAAGGACAGTCCCGTTTTAAATGGAATTTGCCCTCACAAAAATGGCAACGCATGGTTGGTGGTTGGCGGACAACTGGTTACTGTCAATCTGTGAACCTCGACCTTGTCCACGAACTGGACCAAAGGGTCTGCGTGGTTGTTGTTCACCATACCCTCGAAAAGGAATAGGTCTTTCCGGTGGTGAGTATTGGCACTGACGGAAATCGCCAGAACCGTCATGGCCTTGACCGCGGAAAGGTCGTTGTCTGTTGCCAAAAGACGTGTAACAGTCAGGACCTTGGAATGACGTGCAATTTCCAGAATGTATCTGAAATGCCGCGTGATACTCGAAAAGGGACGAATCCCCCTTGCGGGCAACGCCTTTATCTGGATGAGCAATACAGTACTTATCCGCCATCTGACACATTTCGTCAACGTTATCGGACTGTCTTTCTATTAGAAAAGTGGCCAAGTCTTTGTGGACACTCTGAAAAAGTTGCTCTCGAAGAAGCAAGTCTCGCAGTGATTCGAAAGTCTTATTCGTATTTGTTAACTCGGTCAGCTGAACACTGAAACTTCTTTAAGAGTTCTTCTTTTAATTGGTCTCAAGTCATTGCCGCGAGTGTGTGGTATAGTGCCCAAAGCGCGCTTCCCTTAAACAGCGACGCGATAAACTGTGTCCACTTTTCCTTCGGCCAACACAAGATGTAGCGCGATTCTCGAACCAAAAAAGAAAACTGTCAATGTCGTCGGTTTTTTCTTCGAACAGCGGCGGCTTCGGGATGTATGTTGACTTCGGATGAAATGTACTCGCGGAACCGACCGGTGGAGGTGGTGGAGGTTCTCTCAATGCCTGTACTTTTTTAATTTCTGCACCAGTCTTTAATTCAAGTGGTCTCAGTTTAAATTGCCGTTCCTTTTCCTTATCCTCAGCCTCTATTTCTAGTTTTCTTTGAACCTCCTCAAACTCTAATTTTTTTTCTTCCATCTCTTTCTGTAGTTTTTTTTTCTCAAAACTCTAATCTTTTTTAGATTTTCTTGTCGTTCTTTATCTCTTTCTTCTCGTTATCTTTTTCTTCTAGTTGTTTCTGTTTCTTCCCCCCCCCCCCCCTCTCTCTCTCTCTCTCTCTCTCTCTCTCTCTCTCTCTCTCTCTCTCTCTCTCTCTGCCCTGTCCATACATTGTTGGACATAGTTTTGCTAATTTATCACCTTCAAGCCTAAACGCTCGGCTTGTTGTATATATTCATGAAAATTTTTCCATCATGAATAGTTATCACAAACAAACAAGAAACAATGACTAAATATGACTAAAACAAGGCGATATGTGATGTTATATATTTAAAAAAAAAAAAACTTTGTTACAGTATGTACAAATAAAGAATCTAAATGCTGGTATAATCAGGAAAGTAATAAAGGCTTACAAAAGAGAAACCACTTATAAGAATTGACTATGTGATCTTTCCAAAAGAGATTTTCACCAATATTCTTTCCCATAGGGAAAAAGACGGCTACAAAAAAAAAAAGAAATCCCAATACTAATAACTCTTTTCTCCAATGAAAAGAAAACAGACAAAATATAATTTTTTTTTCCGGAAATAAATTCTTTATAATGTTTATGTTCTTAACTGTTCTTATTGTAGTTGTTACTTTCTTTGCTTAGTTTCTTGGTAAAACAAAATAGATGAGTTCACAAAACAAATGAATCGCCCTAAACAATAAGTGAATATAAAGCTACAAAACAAATGAATCAACGAACAATTAAAAAGAGGGGGAGAAAACGTACACTAATGGAAATCCTACCTAAAAGATGACAATGATGAAAGAAGCTAGACAGCGCGCCTGTTGAAGAGAAGGTTTGGAGAGTTTTTGTAAAGGGGGTGAAAAGGAAATGAAAGAATAGACAGGTCTGGTATAGACAGAGGAAATCAGAAAAAGCGAAAGAGGCCCTCAGACAGCACCCTAATGGCAACCGTCTCCCATAAAGCTTGAGACGGAGAAGTATTCAAATAATAATACACTCAATATACTAGCAATGCAATGCAATAAACAAACAAAAAAAACAAACCCAAAGATAATCAAGAAAAGGATATTTATTTTGACTGAGCGGTAATCTACTCCACCACCTACACTAGTTGAGTGATGGAGGTGAAGTCGATCCCACACTCAGAAGGGTAAGGGAAAAAATCCAAATGAAACGATAGAAAACGATAGAAAAGGGAAAGAAATAGATATTAATGAGAGAGGGAGGGACTATCGACTCCCCAACGCCATGCCCCCCTGCTAAATCAGAGCAGGAGAGAGGTTGGGCTATTAGTCCTGGGGAAGGGGACAAAACAAATTCTAATGCTCTAGGGGAAGGACAGCGACTCCTCAACGCCCTGCCCCCTTGCTGCCAGGTACGAGCAAGAGGACGTTGAGGCTATCGGTCCTGAGGAGGGGAAGGGTCAAAAGGAAATCCTACCAAAAAAAAAAACCCTAACAGAGTAGTGCAGCCAAAAGAAATCTCAAACACTCGAAAACACACATACAGAACAAATGAAAAATAAAAAACTGCAAACAGTAATCAAATAATCAATAATACAAAACTTTTGTTTTTGCAAAATGAATTTTTTTTTTCTTTGGAGAGGGAATCTTAATTTTTTCTTTGGAGGGGTACAAAAAAACCCCTAGTCCTTCGTCGGGGTCACCACTGTCACACTGAGCACAAATGCACGCACGCACTTAGCTCAGCATTCACTCCGTGCACACGCAGTCTCTTCAAACAACCAGAAGGCGCACTACAACAACTTTTCTTCTCCCCCTCCTCTCCGGGGAATAATTTAATAAATGATAATCAACTTTTCCATCATATACAACAAGATTGTTCTCCAAGAATTATCTTCTGTTCCTCCTCTCCAGTGGAGGTACAAACATTCCACAGATCCACTAGTTGGAACCAAATTTCATCTCATTATACATAATAATTCACAAGAACTTCTTTCACAGGTTTCTCCTCCTCAATGGAGAAATAATTTATACACTTTCCAAAGAAGAATCAAAGATGGCTTAAAATACAGGAACAATATCTGAGTACCGACCCAGGGGGACAATCAAAAATCATAGTGGGTCAACATGACAAACGCTTTAAGTTCTCTCACGACTGCCGCAGTAGTTGTCCTCTGCTACGAGGTTCTCCAACTCTGGAGTCAGTTAGGTGCTACCACAGCACTGGAGCCCAAATACTTGTTGTGCGACTGCCACAATCGCTTATCCCATTACTGGTGCTGCCACAGCACCGGGAAGGGCTGGTAATGGTAGATTACAGGTGAATCTCGTTCTACAGTTCCAAACAACCTGTCTGGTCAGTGTCCCCAAGTCATCTCCTTCCTATACCTTATCTTTCCTTCCTGCGCTCTTCCCTGAGTACATATTCAGTGAGTACTCATCTAACTCTACGCATTAACAGCCCTTAGTTGCTTGACTAATGGACAACGTCCGTCCATTTTCCCGAGCGATTTAACCAATAATCACCCTACGTCTGTAGCCACCAGCAACACCGATCACACTGGTCAGGCCACGAAAATTGTCATTTCTTTTACCTTTCCTTTTCCCTACCTAGGGAAATGCTGTATATCAAATGAGGGCGTGCGCGACGGAACGTCACATGTCGTCATGTGAGGCTACGTCACATGACAATATGAAAACTCGGGAGTAGCGTAAGTTCGTTTGTTATTATTAGAGGCTAATGATTTCTTATTAACAGCAATTGTGTTTACCTGATGAAGAGTAGAGTGTATATTAATATTTGTATGGTGAAACACTTTGCGTTGAAAGAGAGCCTGTTTGTAGTTATTGTGAGTTATATTCTTTTTAATAACTTCTTTATTCATGCCCTTGGCTTTCTTCATTACAGAGGTCTGGCTTGCAACGCTGTACATCTTCGACCGTAGACCAACATATTCTTGTATAACTACTCCATTAAGTTCGTCTTTAAATTTTCCAATCACTTACTTAATTACAGTCGAATGTAAAGGACTGTCTTTTGGGTATTCACATGTTTCGTACCACCCATCATCGCCCCCTTGGCTACCTCCGCTTCTAAGTCTTAGTAAAAATCTTGAGTTAGAATGTCTAGAATAAAAGAGTCAGTGTCTGTGTATGTGACTTTTGCTTCTGGGTATAGTGGTTTAAAGTAGTCATACAGAAATTCTAACATTAACAACTTCGACAGCTCTAATCAGTAAACCCAGTAAACACTGGTTTGTCCAACCTTACGCACAGTTTCTTCATCATAATGCCAAAAAGCTGATCATGAAATCTTCTAAAGTCCTGATAATTCAGTTTAGAGACTAATTTAACTGCTGTTTCTTTTCTTTTGTGACCAATCTTATATCTTTACGTTTGTGTGGGTTCTCCATATAGTCTTGCCAAAACAACTGTTGTTCATTAGTTAAAAAAAGTCTTTTTCTGAAGCATCAGTGGCCTGAGTCCTCAGCTGAGTATTTTTCATAATATATGGCCTCATAAAGGGCTCTTGGTTAAAAGCAATTATTCTGTGAACAGCAGTACGTTTTAATCCCGTGTCTTAAGTAAAACTGTAGCAGTCTGTAATGGCATACATACCTACTCTTGTGACGCAAATTAGGCACAAGTTTTGGTGGTTCTGTGGGGGCCATTTTTGATTTTTCTGCAGCTAGGGGGTAATTGTTATGGAGGTAATGCAATTCTTTTGGGTACAGCAAGTTTACTTCTAAGATTAGTCCTGTTGAACGATCAGGTGTAAGATTTGACGTAACACAACATTAACGTCATGAGGTCCTTGTGCCATTCTAAAGGTTCTTAATGATAGTGTCTGGCTCATAGCCCACCCATATAAATTGTTGGCGTCTAAATACATTAAATAGTTAGATGGTTCAGTAGGATCATAGTCATCTAAATAGTTATTGTTGGCTTTACAGTCAGGATGCGAGCCCATGTTAATGCCGCCCCTCAAACCATGTTCAATCATCTGGAGTGTAGCCAGATCAGATATTAAGTCAATCTCAATATTTAAGAATGCGTCCCAAGACAATCCAGGCGCAGAAATAAACATACGTCAGCCATCAGATACTGATCGTGATAATCGCCCTTTGTTCGACAGTGTAATTCTTTCCAGGTTTTCGTGTGCGTATTCATGGTCAGAGTCAGTTATGCCTTTGGCTGAAAGACAGCTGTAAAAGTCTTCTTTAGGTGGCAGCGCTTGCTCCTCAAACCTCTCCCATGAGTCCATACATTCAAACGGATAAACACCTATACGTATTGCCCTGTAAACCCTCCTTTACAAGTATACCAGCAGTAAGCAAGTAAAAGAATGTTTATAAATGTAAAAAGCGGCAAAAGTAAGCAAGTAAGCAAGAAAAAGATAGTTAGTTAGTTAGTGTTTATAGGGTCCAGCGGACTACAAGGAGCCAATTCAGGACCTCAGCTATCATATCTGCTGAGTCTCTAGATACAAATACCCACACTAGTATTAACACATCGCTTGAAATTTATAAAGACAAAAGCAAAATTATCTGTTTAACTCCAGCAACACCTATATACATTATTAAAGCACTATAACTTACAAAATAAGATGTTAAAAGAGTGTTTACAGGGCAGAAAATATGATGGGGGAGTTGAATCCGCATACTGACCTCTCGTCGTCTTCTTCATCTTGACTTCAATATTTTTTTTTTTCTTCTTTTTATTTTCCTCTTTTTGTTAATTCGTCAACAATATTCTTCTAGTTTTATTTACATTCGTATTCCTGACCTTTTTTCCCTCTGGTCAAATTCTTTTTCATTTGAGACTTTTTTTTCCAAAACAGCCTGTGAGAACAGAGTTCACCGCACTACAAGCACAAAGCACTGGAAGCCCTGATTATCTGTCGTCACACAGGCCACAGACCAAATTTTAAGCCCACTTTACCCATGAGGAAAATGAAATATACAGCAAAACTCATTGTCCCATGACATCATGATACCCCCCTTTCCAGGTTCTTTGTTTTCTTTTCTTTTTTTTTTGATTTTTGAATTATGTTTTCCCACCAGTCATACGATCAGGGATCATAGTCAGTAGTGTCAAATACAAAAAAAACTATAGTTATTATCATCAATAGATAAAATTCACCACCGTATATATGCACACCCGCAGATTTGCAGGACCATGTGTGTGTATGTGGTGTTATTGTTGTGGTGGTGGTGGTGTGTGAGTGTGTGTGTGTGTGTGCGTGTGTGTGTGTGTGTGTGTGTGTGTGTGTGTGTGAAATAAGTATTGGACACAATCAAGAGAGAGAGAGAGAGAGAGAGAGAGAGAGAGAGAGAGAGAGAGATTATTCCCTTATTTAAGAAAGGTCATGTTAATGACGTGAACAATTATCCTTATGTGACATTAGTAACAAAATTACACAGCCCAATTACAGATTACAGATTGCAAGAACGGATTAGCCAGAATAATGTTACAGGGAGCACCCAGCCTGGTTTAAGAAAGAGATATCCGACTATCTAGTTGGTTGTACAAATAGGATTAAAAGAGAAATTATTGCGGTTGTTGCAAACAGTTCCAGTAAACGAGAGAGAGAAAGAGAGAGAGAGAAATAGAGAGAGAGAGAGAGAGAGAGAGAGAGAGAGAGTGTGTGTGTGTGTGTGTGTGTGTGTGTGTGTGTGTGTGTGTGTGTGTGTGTGTGTTTTATTTCTTGTTTAATCCCATCCAATTCTCATACATACACGTGCACACACTCTTTCTCTTACGTATATATTAGCACTAATGCGTGCCCACGCATGCACGCACACACACAAACATACTCACATTCTCTCTCTTCCTCCTCCCTCCACACACACACACACACACACACACACACACACACACACACACACACACACACACACACACACACACGGAATATAGAAACAGGTTTTTTTGCCGTTTAGAACATAATCATCAAAATACACATCAAAAAAAGTTCAAGGGGTTATATGACGTAAAGGTATTACAAAAGCTTATATGAATACGTTGTAAAGATTCTTACCTGTACTATTGTTTTTTTTCTGGGAAATGGGAGTGTTGGTGTTTCTGCAATACTTCTTCAGTCTTTGTGAAACAGGAGCAAAAAAATTGAGACTTCACATGCTTAGGTGAAGTTTTCTCATGTCAGAGTAGACTCTGGAGCTAAGGTATGGGCCCATTTCGTGCCAAACTATAAACAATCCTGACAGCGACAGCCCAGCAGCTGAATACACTGGGTATTCCCTGGCTCAGTTACTTTCCTTTTCTTGGTGGAATCTCATCAAAATACACTTATCTCCAGTTAAGTGGTAGCTTACTTTTCCAAATCACTGGTGTTTTCTAACAGCCAGAATCCTTTAATTCAAGACACGGGATTCTGGCAGTCACTGTGTGTGAAAAGTGCTGCTCATCCAAACTCGGCAGAACATAGCATGTAGAGTAAGTGGGTTTTAGGGGGAAAGCTACTTCTACATTTGGAGATACTGGTTTGGGCTTTATCAATTACTGATAAAAAATCAATACCATGACCCAAAAAAGTTTACTATGTGAAAGATCACTCTGGAAAAGATAGTGCAGTGTACAAAATTGAAAATCGACAAAAAAGTGAGATACTGGGTTCTGGCAGTCAACCCTCAATATAACATCATCACAATGAGCTGTGTGTGTATATCCTGACCTACATTGAGAGCTGCGCAAACAGATGCAGCGCTAGCCAGACTAAGACCCATCCGGAATGACAGAAACATCACAATCGGTTCCAAGATCAGACTCATGCGTCCTCTGGTCACTGCCATATTTCTCTATGCCTGTGAGACGTGGACTGACAGGTGAACTTGAAAGAAGGATTCAGACATTAGAGATGAGATGTTTTCCGCAAGATCTTTGGCATCTCATACAAAGACCACATTACCAACTTGGAGGTCCGGACCAGAATAAGGCAAGCCATTGGACCATACGAAGACCTGTTGTCCACAGAGTAAAGAAGGACAATGAGATGGTATGGTCATGTATCAAGATCAACAGGACTTGCCAAAACCATTCTACAAGGAACAGTGCGAGGAGGCAGAAGGAGAGGAAGACAGAGAAAGAGATGGGAGGACAACATCAGTGCATGGACTGGCCTCACACTCAGCAACTGCCTCAGAGCGTCTGAGAACCGGGAGGAGTGGAGGAAGCTGGTTGCGAAGTCTTCTGTGGCGCCCCAACGGTCTTCAAGACTCCGGGATAGATGACTGGTGATAGGTGATAGGTGACAGGTCAGAGTTCAATCACTTTTAATGAGCTGTGTGTTAATTTTTCGAACCTATGTTGATAATTCAATCTGTTTTTATCATCTTTGTGTGCTTTTGAACTTTTGTTGATGGTGGACTCCTATGGGGTGACAACGCTGATGAGGTGCTTGCTGTCAACCTAGCCAGAGGGTGCAGAACTGCAGATGCAGCTTTGGGGCACCCGTCAAGACCTCGAGAAGGCTGTAGCTCCCATCGTGGCGACAGGATTGAAGATCTGACTCAAACCCCCCCAAATCGAACACAGAAGTGTCGAGAGCCCTAATCTACCACTCCCATTACCCATCTCCCTTCCCCTCTTCTCCCTCCCTCCCCTTTCATCCCTACCCCGCCGCCCCTTCCACCAGCCCCTTTCCCTCCCCACATAACAACCTTTCCCTCCCCCCATAACAACCTTCCCTCCCTCCCCACCACATACAACCTTTCCCTCCCCACATAACAACCTTTCCCTCCCCACATAACAACCTTTCCCTCCCCACATAACAACCTTTCCCTCCCCACATAACCTTTCCCTCCCCACCTTTCCCTCCCCACGTAACAACCTTTCCCTCCCACGTAACAACCTTTCCCTCCCCACGTAACAACCTTTCCCTCCCCACATAACAACCTTTCCCTCCCCACATAACCTTTCCCTCCCCACGTAACAACCTTTCCCTCTCCACGTAACAACCTTTCCCTCCCCACATAACCTTTCCCTCCCTACATAACAACCTTTCCCTCCCCACATAACAACTAACCAAAAAAAAAAAAGAAATCTCACCTGAATGATTCGACTGACGACGAACGTCCAGCTGAGGCTGCCGCGACAATGACACAAAGGTGATGTTCAGAGGAGTAAGGGAACCGAACCATACACCTTGAGAGATCACCACTGTCACATTGTTAGTCATGCTGAAAGCGTAGGGAGGATTTTTCCGTTGCCACACCGAGATGGTATGTGGATTCTGCTTCACAGGCCGTGATGGCCTCATTTCATGGATCCTGACATACAGGCCATGAACGTCGTACGTGGGAGGAAGGTCAAACCGCAGGACGCTGGATGGAGGCGCTAGCAGACGGGACCCGGCATTGGCCTGTGTCCCCCGGTGTGAGGGAGTCGTTGAGGTGGATGGCTCCCGATCGGACGCGGAACTGCAGAGAGAGGGAACGGCTGAGACAGTTCAGGACGAGGTCAGTCCCAAGGTCAAGGTTTCTGTAGCTCGGGGTCACGTTCATCGTGGCGCTCGTTGTCCTTTTCCTGTGTATGTGTGTGTGTAGGGGGGGGAGGGGAGGGGGGGCAGCGAGGGTACATTTTAGACAGCGATAGCATTAGCTGTGTCTTCCTGTGTGGGGGGGAGGGGGCGGGTACATTTTAGAGAACGATAGCATTAGTTGTGCTTTTCTCTGTGTGTGTATGTGCGTGTGTGTGTGTGTGTGTGGGGGGGGGGGGGGTACATTTTAGAGAACGATAGCATTAGTTGTGCTTTTCCTCTGGGGGTGGGGGGTGGGGGGGGGGAGGCGGGCACATTTTAGAGAACGATAGCATTAGTTGTGCTTTTCCTGTGTGTGTGTGTGTGTGTGGGGGGGGGGGGGGGTACATTTTAGATAACGATAGCATTAGTTGTGCTTTTCATGTGTGTGTGTGTGTGTGTGGGGGGGGGGGGGGGGGGCATTTTTTAGATGACGACAGCATTAGTTGTGCTTTTCCTCTGTGTGTGTGTGTGTGGGGGGGGGGGGGGGGGGGGGGGGGGTACATTTTAGATAACGATAGCATTAGGTGAGGGGGGAGGGCGCGTACATTTTAGACAACAACAGCATTAAAATAGTGCGGCAGAGCCAATCCAGCATAGCACACGACCAGCGTTCCACAGCTTCTGTCCATCATATACTACTAGACTGCCCCCACAATGTTAACAAGGCGATACAAATTACAAGGTATCAATACTGCTTACTTTGAAATAATTAACCATATTTTCATATGACACATGAATTACGGACATCGCACACGTTCTTGCCCAGTCAGAGCTGAGCAGACTGATGTGATTTTGTTAAAACTCTTTTCAGAAGTGTTCTTAGTGGATTGTCTATATCCTAACACGTGAAGGAGAGAGGTGAGAGAGAAAATGACCAGAGACAGTAGGTCTGACATTCTCAGTGATCTCTGTTGCCCTTTTAATATCGTCAAATATCATCGATGATGAACAGACGTTAAAATAACCACTGAACTGAACTGAACTGAAAGCAGTTTCCCACAG
>JADBJO010011695.1:0-7500 GCA_016801955.1 Conus betulinus | reverse complement strand
ATATA
This sequence comes from Conus betulinus, assembly GCA_016801955.1. NCBI lineage: Eukaryota > Metazoa > Mollusca > Gastropoda > Neogastropoda > Conidae > Conus > Conus betulinus. The sequence goes on along the minus strand of JADBJO010011695.1, from coordinate 7,495 downwards.
ACGTCCCGAGTCTCGTTCCATGCGTAAAGCGCCGTGCCGTACAGTAGTCGCCCTGCTCGAAAGCTGCCAGTCTGACTGTCGCTCACACAATGACGTGCCGTACAGTACTCGCCCTGCTCGAAAGCTGCCAGTCTGACTGTCGCTCATAATAATGAGCCAACATTTGCGGTGTGATTCGGTTTGGGGGGGGGGGGGGGGGGGGGGGGGGGGGGGGGGGGTAATCTGTCTAGGTGCTTGTACAATTAATTAATCATCAGTCTGTCCAGCCTGTCTCTGTTCCTTTCTCTGTCTTGTTTGTTCCTCTCTCTGTCTCTTCTACTGACCTCTGTGAGTGAGTGACTACAACAGAGAGAGACAGAGAGAGAGAGTAGAGAGATGGACAGAGAGAGTAGAGAGAGAGAGAGAGACAGAGAGAGTAGAGACAGAGAGAGAAAGAGAGAGAGAGAGAGAGAGAGAGAGAGAGAGAGAGAGAGAGAGAGAGAGAGAGAGAGAGAGAGAGAGAGAGAGAAGTGTATTTTTTTAAGCAGGAACTGTAAAAACCGTATCACTCATAAGTTTTAATAGCAACAACAGCAACAACAACAACAGTACTGTTAGTTGACACAGGTCAGAAAGTGCTCTGATTATGAAGCTCTGAAGACAATGGAAACACTAAATCATCACCCTTCCCACAAAAAAAGCTCTGTGAACTTTGCTTTACTATTTCAACACTCTCTCTCTCTCTCTCTCTCTCTCTCTCTCTCTCTCTCTCTCTCTCTCTCTGTGTGTGTGTGTGTGTGTGTGTGTGTGTGTGTGTGTGTGTGTGTGTGAGAGAGGGAGAGAGAGAGAGACAGACAGACAGACAGAAAGACAGAGAGAACGGTGGGGTGGGGGAGGGGGTGTCTGGGCAGGCACACACGTACACACTAACACAGACATCATGGGAGAGGGGGGGGAAGAGGAGGTGAGGAGGGAGAGGGGAAGGAGCGAGACAGTGGGAGAGGGAGGACGTGCAAGGCATTAGGACTGAAGATCAGTGGGGAGAGGGAGGACGTGCAAGGCATTAGGACTGAAGATCAGTGGCTGTGTACTGTGTTCACATCATGAGGCGCTTCAACAGATCGGAAAGAGCTATAGAAATAGTATGTCGGAGCAATCGAAGTTGTATTAGTAGCAGTAGCAGAAGCAGCAGAAGTAATATTAGTAGTAACAGCAGCAGCAGTAGTAGCAGCAGCAGCAGTAGTAGGAGTACTAATAGTAATAGCAGCAGCAGCAGCAGCAGCAGTAGTAGTATTAGTAGTAGAAGTAATGGTAATAGTGGTGGTTGTGGTGGTGGTGGTGTTTTTTGTTGTTGTTGTTGTAGTCGTGTGTCACCAACACCAACAAACAGAAACGATCATTGCTCATCAAGGTTGTCCTGTCGACCCATTGTGTCTGGCGGTGCGTTTACTGAGCGCAAACAATGCGCGACATTTTAGGACTTTCTTTGTCTCTACCATACAAATGCTAGATCTGACAAAAGGACATGTAAGGACTTTCTTTGTTTCTACCACACAAAAAGCTGGATCTGACAAAAAGACACGTAAGGACTTTCTTTGTTTCTACCACACAAAAAAGCTGGATCTGACAAAAGGACACGTAAGGACTTTCTTTGTTTCTACCACACAAAAAGCTGGATCTGACAAAAGGACATATAGAACTCTCTGTGTTTCCACCACACAAATGCTGGATCTGACAAAAGGACATGTAAGGACTTTCTTTGTTTCTACCACACAAATGCTGGACCTTACAAAAAGGACATGTAAGGACTCTTTGTTTCTACCACACAAATGCTGGACCTTACAAAAAGGACATGTAAGGACTTTTCTTTGCTTCTATCACACATATTCTGGATCTTACAAAAAGGACATGTAAGGACTTTCTTTGTTTCTATCACACATATTCTGGACCTTACAAAAGGGACATGTTAGGACTTTCTATGTTTCCACCACACAAATGTTGGATATGACAAAGGGCAAGGACATGTAAGGACTTTCTCTGTTTCTATCACACAAATGCTGGACCTGACAAAAAAGACATGTAGGACTTTCTTTGTTTCTTTCCACCACACAAATGCTGGACCTGACAAAAGGAAAGGACATGTAAGGACTTTCTTTGTTTCTGCCACACAAATGCTGGACCTGACAAAAAAGGACATGTAAGGACCCTCTTTGTTTCTACCACACAAATGCTGGACCTTACAAAGAGGACATATAAGGACTTTCTTCGTTTCTACCACACAAAAGTTGGACCTGACAAAAAGGACATGTAAGGACTCTCTTTGTTTCTACCACACATGCTGGACCTGACAAAAAGGACTTGTAAGGACTCTCTGTTTCTACTACCACACAAATGTTGGACCTGACAAAAAGGAACATATGTCCCTCTCTGTCCAGAAGGTGTTCAAGGCTACAACCCCACTGCGCATGTTCGTAGTCAGCGGACTATGTCGCAAGTTACAGCGAGTAGTCTGTAGTCACATGGTCAGAGCGGTTTGTCGTTGTCGTCGTCGTTGTTGTTGTTGTTGTCGTTGTTGTTGTTGATTTCTTAAAGATTTGTGAGCTGACTTCAACGTGGCAACATGGCCCTTAGCGGTCGGCTGGGCTCTAAGCAACACTGCCTTACCTGAATGGCGAGGCAATGGGAACAGCCTCAGCACGTAATTCTTGCTCTCTAACGGACGCAGACAGGGCTGCGACTACCGTCTGAACCCTCCACTCCTCCTTCCTTCCCCCCCCCCCCCCCCCCCCCCCCCCTCCTCACACCACCCTCCCTCCTTCTCCCATTTCCCTTTCGCCTCCTTCCATACGCACCCCTTCTCTCCCCCATCCTACCCCCCCCCCCCCCCCCCCCCCCCCCCCCCCCCACCTGCTAGTGTGATGACATAGGGGAACGATGAACAGCAATCGAGGAACAAGTTCTTCGTTCAGTCAGACTGGAACCCCAGAGGCATTGACGAAGGCCACTGTACGGTGGAGGCCCTGTAGCCGGCCGTTTTGTCCGACTCGGTGTAACAGCCCGTTCTTACCCCCCTCTGAAACTTACCCGGGGTAAGTCTGGGCTAGCCTGCTTTTACCGCCGGGGGTCATTCTAGGACTAGCTAGAACTTACACCCCCCCCCCCCCCCCCCCACACACACACACACACACACACCTAGTGGAACTTACCCCGCGGGGTAAGTTTGGGCTAGCCTGGATCCCCCCCCCCCCCCCCCCCCCCCCCCCCCCCCCCCCCCCAGGGGTCAGTCTAGGACTATTTGGAATCTTCCTCCACCCCCCACCCCACCCTTCAAACAAGAAAGGGTTATTCAGGGTTTCCTCTGCCTTTTCCCAACATGCACACCCGCCTTTAAAAAAATGGTGTTAGCCTGCATATTTACGCCTCCTCTCCCACTTCCTATATACAGTCAGTTGGTTTTAGACAAAATGTAGTTCTAGACTCTTCTCAATAGATGGACCTCCTACCTCTCCAACCCTCCCCCCCCCCCCCCCCCCCCCCCCACACACACACACACACACACACACCCTGGTTCACTAACATACGTATTAACATTTCTCGCGCTAGCTTACATGCGTGGGTCAATATTCGGGTGTGTGAGTACGCCCGTACATGCGTGGGAAAGAAAGACGGCTACATGCCATGTGACCAAGTGCCAGTGTGACTAAGCGAGTACCTGTGTACCTTGTACAATGCAGACGACTGGTGGTCAGTGTCACTGACCACTGTTCACACTATGACATAAATCAGATATTTCGAATATTTCACCGTTTATCAGTGTCTCATGAGTGTATACCTTGTGCAAATGCAGACAACCAGTGGTCAGTGTCACTGACTATTGGTCACTTTAATTTTATCAAAGATTTTAACTATTTTTACAGCTAATTAGTGTCTTCTGAGTGCCTGTGTACCTTGTACAATGTAGGTGACTTGGGGGGGGGGGGGGGGGTCAGTTCCAACTGGGGGTGGGGGGTGGTAAGTTCTAGCTAGTCCTGGAATGACCCCGGGGGTAAAAAACAGGCTAGCCCAGACTTACCTCGGGGTAAGTTCCAGAGGGGGGGGGGGGGGGGTGTAAAAATGGGCTGTTACATCGGCCGTTTTGTCCAACCTCCGACAAAACGGCTAAAACCCGGCTGTTTTTGTCCGACTTTCAATCTTTTGTCGGACAAAACGGCCTAGTTGGACAAAACGGCCGGCTCTAAGTAAGCGGCCGTTTTGTCCGATATATCTTTTAATTGTTTTAAGAAGTATAAGTTCGTCACGTTCTGTTCTGTTTTTTTTTTTTTTTTTTTTTTTTTTTTTTGCTGTCTGTTGCAAGGATATATTCCGAACGGAAAGTCGGAGTCGCGTCAAACTTTGTGTGGTGGTGTGGCACAAGAATGGCAAGAGATCCGAACAAGAAGGTCATGACCTTAACGTACGACCTTTGTAGGCCAATCAGGGTCAAGGTCAGGTCGAGGAGATAGATGGACCCTAAAAATTTGAGGGCGGGGAAATTTTTGTTTGCAATCATGTATTCTGAACGGGTAGACAGAAGCAATTCAAATTTTGTGTGATGTTGTGCCACCTTAGTTGGAAGATATTCCAAACAAATATTTCAAGGTCAAGGTCATGACCTTGGCGAATGACTTTGAAAACTGAAAACCTATTTTGAGCCATATCTCGAGCACTGGAAAACATAGGATGTTGAAACTTAGCATGGAGGTGATTTGGCTTATGGTGCATCCAAATATTGTAAACCGATCAAGGTCTCTTCAAATTTTTGTGTGGTGGTGTACCACATGAATGGCAGGAGATCCGAACAACAATATTCAAGGTCAAGGTCATGACCTTTTTTTCTGTCTGTCCCAAGGATATCTTCCAACGGAAAGTCGGAGTCGCGTCAAACTTTGTGTGGTGGTGTGCCACATGAATGGCAAGAGATTCGAACAGATGTGTGTGTGTGTGTGTGTGTGTGTGTGTGTGTGTGTGTGTGTGTGTGTGTGTGTGTGTGTGTGTGTGTGTGTGTGTGTGTGTGTGACAGACAGACAGACAGACAGACAGACACAGGGAAAGAAGTAGACAGACAGACAGACAGACAGACAGAGAGACAGAGAGGGAGACAGAGAGAGAGAGAGAGAGAGAGAGAGAGAATCTATAACTTCATGTGACTTATGAATTCTGCCGTGCGGCGTTGCAGCCGCTAAGCGATGCGCTTGTTATTGCCGTGCCTAGTTCATACTACAATTTGCTTATGCTTGCTGATGTTGCACTTAGCGTAATGTTTTTAATCCCACCTACATTCAAGTAAAGGGTGACGTCACCATTTTGTCGATCAGGAAGGATAACTCCCAACATGTTTTTTTAGGCGGAAATCGACCATTACACAGTGCTATTATCATGACTGTCAGTGAAATGGGTCAGCTCTCTATGGGGGAGGGGGGGGGGGGGGGGGGGGGGGGGGGGGGGGGGGGGGGGGGGGGGGGGGGGGGGGGGGGGGGGGGGGTCAAATAAAGTGGGGGTTATGTGTCAAATAAATCGAAGTTTTGAATTATCATTCAAGAACAACTTTTAGCTCAAAAGGTAGATGAAAGACAGCCCTATTTACACTGAAAAAGGCAATACTGCAAATACACAAAGAAGCAAGAAAACAGGAGGGGGTGGCTTAAATACACCTTTTCCAAATTTTTAAGGTCAAGGTTATGACCTTGACGTGTGACCTTCAAATCCGAAAAATCTATTTTTAGCCATATCTCGGGCAGCGGTCGACACAGGAAGCTGAAACTTCGTATGAAGGTTGTTTGGTTTATTGCTCTCCATATATTTAAAGCAATTAAGGTCAAAGTAAAGGTCACTGACAACGTCAGACTCTCAAAATAGAGGGTGCGTCAATTGTTTGTCCCAAGACCCCCAACGGTTTGACACAGTCACCTGAAATGTTGTATCGTGATGTGCCACCTGTCTCTCTCTGTCTCTGTCTGTCTGTCTGTCGTCTGTCTGTCTGTCTGTCTGTCTGTCTCGTCTCTCTCTCGCTCTCTCTCCTCTCTCTCTCTCTCTCCTCTCTCTCTCCTCTCTCTCTCTCTCTCTCTCTCTCTCTCTCTCTCTCTCCTGCAGCCAAGTAAAGAAATCACGAGAATAAGACCTACTCAATGGTCATGGCCCCTGACGGCCAATGGTCAGCGTAAGACGCCAAATTGGCCACCCGCGAGCATGACGGCCGAATGGGTTTTTTTTTTCCACGTGATTTCTTTACTTGGGGGTAGACAGACAGGGAAAAAAAAAAACGCGACGAATTTATACTTCTTTGCCAGTGAAATATCGGACAAAACGGCCGCTTACTTAGAGCCGGCCGTTTTGTCCAACCAGGCAGTTTTGTCCACAAAAAAAAAAAAATTGAAAGTCGGAAAAACAGCCGGGTTTTAGCCGGCCGTTTTGTCCAACCCGGCCGCTTTGTCCAACCTCGGACAAAACGGCCGGCTACAGCCCCTCCAGTGATCCATCAAGCTTTTCCCTCATCGGTGTGTTGGCAGGCCAGGTCTCTGCCCTCAGCTTTTCATGTGTGGGACAGTCCTGCAGGAAGTGTTCCACTGTCATTGGGGCTGTACCGCATGGGCAACCTGAAGACTCGCCAATGTGGAAATTTTGTGAAGATGTGATGTCTCAGTTTGGAGTGCCCTGTCCTCAGTCTCACAATGTTCACTTGGTCTGATCTGGGCAGCAGGAAGTATGCATCCTCTTGTTGTTGAAGTCTGGGTGCTGCTCAGGCCATCTTTCTTTTTTTTTTTTTTTTTTTTTTTTTTTTTTTTTTCTGATATTGTCAGTCAAACCGGTGACGTGTAACACACGAAGAGTGGCGGGTGGCAGTACAGGCTTAATAGACAACATGCTTTTGTACACATTGGTATTGGACATCATGTGATCATTTCTTTGCCGGATTAGTATATACATTGGGTATTGGACATCATGTGATCATTTCTTTGCTTGATCAGTATAATACATTCTTGTGTTTTGCTCTGTTTTATTTTCCTTTCTTTTCTTTATCAAATGAGAGATCTGTCACGCTTCGCTCTCGTGCCCTGCCTGCCCTTTCCTTTCCCTTCCCTTCCTTTCCCTTCTCTTCTCTCTCTCTCTCTCTCTCTCTCTCTCTCTCTCTCTCTCTCTCTCTCTCTCTCTCGCTCTCTCTCTCTCTCTCTCTCTCTGGGTGGAAAAAGCATAAGTGAATTTGCTTATCTCATTATCCTGGATAGATAATTTTCGTTCCTTCCTTCCTTTGTTTCTCTCTCCCCTTCTCTGTCAGTAAGCTATTGTCAAAGGCTTGGTTTGTAAAACGATTTTCTCTTTGTGTCAACTTATGTATTTACAATATTACCCTAAGAACTAGTTTTGTGTTTTCTCCTCAATTTCTTTAATACAGACTCGATGCAAACAAGTCGACTTGCTCCTGTTTCGTCCCGTTCCCTCCGATCCTCCTCCCAAACCTCCGTATTAAAAATCGTTTGTT
>JADBJO010011694.1:50000-60000 GCA_016801955.1 Conus betulinus | reverse complement strand
GTTCTGGAGCAATGGCAATTTGGTAGAGGTATTTGAAGCGTTCTGGATACTTTTCCCACTCCTTCGTTTGGATGAGTTCTGTTAACTGACAAACAAGCTGTATACTGTCTTCTACCTGTCCCATCCATGATTTTCCACGTCCTAGCCGAGTGCCTTTGCTTCCTTGACTGCCACATGAAGCGGCTTTTGGGGATTTTCAAGTGCTTTGAAATATGCCTTCACCTGTTCTACCTTAAGCGTGTAATTATCTGATAATGAGAACTAGTTACCCTGCTTGTTCGTGATTTACTGTTTACTATTCCTTGCCTCATGAAACATTTCCTAGCTTTTATTCTGGGGGGAGGCGGGATGGGGGGTGGGGGTGGGTCAGCTGATGCATGCAGCTTCATGTTGAGATGTCAGATGACTTGAGTGCATTCCATAGGGAGAAAACGTGTAGTGCATGGCTGTTGAGGATACCCTCTCCAGCAGCGTGTCTGTGACACTTCGCAGAGAATCAACCCCCCCTTCCAGCAAAATGGAAACTGTTAATTTAAGTAAAACTTTAACGTAAATGAATGCATCCTTAACATAACACTATCCGGCATAACATTTCTTGTTTAAATTCAAGTATCTGAGTGCACAGTTTTAGGGATCTTCTATAAGCGTCATATTGCGACCAACAATCATACTACTTATTTTTACACTGAATGAAGCCGAGTAACGTTGACATGTGAAAAAGAATCTTATTTAAGAGCGAAGAAACACTAGAATTCTCGAATAAAATACACCTGTTTCGTCTGGAAAAAAAATCATAAGATAAAGTTTACGCTTTTCCCCCACTGAATCATGTCTAACAGATATCAAGGACAAAAAATATCACTGGTTCGTAAAAGTAATTTTCACGTGTCACGAGCACCATAGAAGATCTTACTCCATCGTAGGTTTCGTTTCAAAATTTTGGACGAAATAACCAGAGTGCTCAGGGAATGGAGCTGGCTAGTTAGTATCGTTCATATTCCTTATTTGTCAGATTCATTCTGTTTGCAGCACAGTGGACTAAGGACAACCTTGCCAGTGAACTTCCTGCTGTAAAGCAGAGATCGGCCCTGACTGCCTGTCGTAAGTTTTTGTGACAAAGCGTTGTTGAGTGGGCCAGGATGAGGAATGTCAGGGAAGAGCCCATGTGAGGGTTGGGGTGAGGCGTTAGATTACCCCCCCCCCCTCCCTCCCTCCCCCCGCCCCCTTGCCGTTACTCTCGTATCCTCTCTATATCAAGGGGGCATAATTATACAACCCGTCTTTGACTATCAAGAAATCGTTTCCAGCTTTACCGTCGGGTAAGTCTGATTTCAGTCATGTCTATTCATCCTGTGGAAAGATTCTCTCCACCTCAGGCGAATCTAGTGGGGCATTCACAGAATTTACAGTAATGAGCAAATACTGGTGAGAAGAAATCAATATCTTCCAGCGACGTGATAGATGGCTGGGTTCCCTACAACAAGGATCTAATGGGCTTCCTTTTTTCTCTCTACTGTCGTATTTTTCAAGTGTTACAGCTTTCTGTCTGGCTCTATAGAAGAATTCTATCCTATTTCTCTCAATGTGTGACATGTCAGCACCACAGTAGCTACTTTACCTTATTCCTTTATGAACGTCGATTTGGTGGAAGTGTGCATCTAAGGCCTAACCATAACAAATTTCTTGTTGTCTGCTTTACTTTCCGGTGAGGTGTGTTATCCCACGCGATTCATCTTGGCTCCTTATCCACACTCACAACTTGACTTTTCCCGTCACAGTCCCGGCCAATACACAGGGGACAGTATATGTCAAGTCGACATGAGACAACCAACCAGAGGAGACACTGCTCGGCTGCCGGGTCACCTGAACTGTGTTGAGCTTTGGCTGTTCTAATCCAGCAGGCTCCAAACATAGCCTACTGTTACCGCTTTTGCCGGCAATGATTGCTTAGTTTCGAAACCAGCATGAGTGAACACTTCCCCTCCGACTGGAGCCCCATGTCCGTCCAGCGACTCGAAAGTAATTTTGATGGTATCAGTCTTTAGCCAGACGTGTTTATCCACGCATGCAAGACATTTCTTAGTTCGTTTATCTTGAAACGCTTTCGTAAACTATGTATGGCTTTCTCAGGGCTGAGTTATGAGAGTCTAATTCAAGTAACAAAACGCATTCATGATACAATGGAAAGCTATGTTTAAGAATTCCTATATGATGTTTGTAAATACGCAGCTGCTGCCTTCCTACATTCTCTCCCATTAAATCCATTTCACTTTTCATTTTACTTTGGAATTTTCTTTCGCCAAGGACAAATTGTATGTGGATGAGCAGAGACAAGGAACAACACATTATGTGTACACTGATACCACAGACACACTCGTGTGCGTACGCACAACACAACCACACACACACACACACACACACACACACACACACACACACACACACACACACGCACACACACATATGTGCGCACACGCACACTTACACACACACGCGCGCGCTCATGCGCACCACAAACACATGCACGTACGCACGCACGCACCACGTAAAAACACACACACACACACATGCACGCACGCATGCACGCACGTACTCACGCACTCACGCACGCATACACACACACACACACACACACACACACACACACACACACACACACACACACACACGCATGCATGCACGCACACACGCACGCGCGCGCGCAGCACACACACACACACACACACACACACACACACACACACACACACACACACACACACACACACACACACACACATGCACGCACGCACGCACACACGCACACTCATGCACGCACACACGCACATACAAACATACCCCTAAACCACATCAACAAGAACACACTTGACGGCTTCTCTCCATTTTCGCTCCCACCTTCCTTTCCTGAAGTGGTCCACATTCACGTTGGACTCCTTTGTCTTGTCTGTCATTCAGCAAGCTCTCAACTTCAATGGGAGCCAGGGTCAATGCAAAAGTCACGACCCCAAAGATCCTACAGACAAAACGCCACAAAAGGGCGCACGATTCAGCTCTTATACGGCCATTGTCATTGGCAGGGTGGTTTGCAGACAAACTGAAGCACGATTCAAGTTAATGCTTTCGATACCAATGGTCATGGGTCCCAAGACCAGCTGACTTGAGAATCATTCCCTTTAAGCATTCCTTGCTGATTGAGAGTCATTCCCCTTGAAGCATTCGAAGCTGATTTGAGTGTCATTCTCCTTAAAACTTTGTAGTGGATTTAAGAGTCATTCTCCTTAAACCTCTGTAGCTGATTTGAGAATCATTCTCTTTAAACATCTGACGTTGATTTGAGAGTCATTCTCTTTAAACAGCTGTATCTGACTTGAGAATTATTCTCTTTAAGCATTTGTAGTTGATTTGAGAGTCATTTATCTTTAAACACCTGTACCTGATTTGAGAGCATCTTCTTTAAACATTTGTAGCGGATTTTGAGACTCTTTCTTTCTTCTTAAACATTTGTAGTCGATTTTAGAGTCATTCTCTTTAAACCTTTGTACCTGATTTGAAAGTCATTCTTCTTAGACATTTGAAGCTGATTTTAACGTCAATCTCCTTACACTGTTGCAGCTGATTTGAGAGTCATTCTCTTTAAAGATGTGGCACGTCATAAATTGTACTTACAAAATGAAAAACGGATTGTTCAAAACAAGACAGAAACATGTGTCCACTCAGGCTAAAAAGAAAAAAAAGCTGACGGCGAAGACAGAGGGAAAAAAAGGGAAAAAGGAGAAAAAGATAAAGGAAGTCACAGAAAAAATGGCGATTTTAGCACAGACAATCCAGAAAGTGGGGGAAGCTATTGGTACTGACAGCGCCTGCAGCATCCCCCGGGAGCCTGCAAATGAAACACGATAACCGTAGTCTGAAGCCTGTGACCTATTTCTTCTTTTAACAAGGATTGAAAACCACGGAGTTTTTACACAAACATTGCTTGAGTTGAAATGCAGCATCACAACTTAACGTTCTCATTTGCTGCTTTGATGGTGTAGAGTTAACACCGTGGCCTCGGCTAGTGAGGTTGATGATAGGGGCATCTCAGGAAATGTGCTTTTTGTTGAAAGAAATAAAACAACGTGATCATTATCTCAATAACTGTAATCATCTGAATCAACGTGCGTTTATGCTACTCGCCAAAATAGAATGATTTGAGACGGAAATAACGTTTCCAGATGAAGCGTGATTAGATTAAAATAGAGAGAGAGAGAGAGAGAGAGAGAGAGAGAGAGAGAGAGAGAGAGAGAGCATTAAAAGAAACATGATAGAATGATGTCTTTTACAATGGACACTCACTCACACACACACACACACACACACACACACACACACACACACACACACACACACACACACACACACACACATACACACACAGACACCCCACATCTAGCTACGTATACTTGCACACGCACAGAGAGAGAGAGAGAGAGAGAGAGAGAGAGAGAGAGAGAGAGAGAGAGAGAGAGCGACAGAGACAAAGAGAGAGATTTGCCCATGTCATACAAGAAAAAGAAGGCGTGGGTAACATAGGATATAATGCAATAATTCATATGGGGAACATGAAATGTAATGTAATGACCATAGTACATATCATTGGAAACGTAACACATAAAGTAGAGTATAACATGCGGAAAAGGAACTAAATAATGAGAGGTTGGGAAAAGAATGCACACACACACACACACACACACACACACACACACACACACACACACACACACACACACACACACACACACACACACACACACACACACACACACACACACACACACACACACACACACACACACACAGTAAACTAAGTATTAATTGAGTTTTCTAAGTTCAAATGCTTTGGCAATGAAGTTTGCAAGACCAAACGTATGTTTGGGGTTTGCCAAAAGCAATGACATTTTGAAAACCGTAGGGTTGACAAAAAATTTCTTGGGCAAAAATTGCTCTCGTAGTGCTTGATATTTGGGGCATTTAAGGAGAAAATGATACTCACATTCGAATGTGTTGGGACAAAAGGGACAGGAATGATCCGTTATGGCCTTTGAAAAGCGAAAAACGGTGGGGGTTTTCAGACATGACATACCTAACCTAAATCTAATTATTGGTTTACGTAGATCTATATTTTTCATTTCAGATAGATATGGAGAGAGACTATGGGATGATTTGAAAGAGAAAAAAAAATTCAAATCGCTGTTTAGACTGAATTTGACTATTCCATCCTTGACGAAAACAATCAATTAATCTTTGTTGAAATTCCCGTAAGAAAATTCTGTCATTTCCGACCCCTTGATTTTCCCATACAAAGCCAAATCCATGATAATATAATGTAAAACAAACGGATATCTAAATTTAGATACAGTTATGGGGAGAGAGAGAGAGAGAGAGAGAGAGAGAGAGAGAGAGAGAGAGAGAGAGAGAGCGACCTTTCCGTCAATAATGTCATGACTACGTGTAACGTTCAGTTCAGAATGAAACGGTCAGTTCAGAATGTAACGGTCAGTTCAGAATGTAACGGTCAGTTCAGAATGTAACGGTCAGTTCAGAATGTAAGTCAGAATGGCCAACGCGGATCTAACCGAACTGGGTGAACGCTGGTTGGCAGAGGATAGCAATCGAACCACGAAAAAAAAGAGGGTCGGGGAATCTAAAGGAAAAATCACACACACACAGACACACACACAGACGCACACACGCACGCACTCATACACACACACACACACACACACACACACACACACACACACACACACACACACACACACACACACACACACACATTAACGAACAAAGAGAACATTTGTATGGAAGGCTAAATTTTAAAGAGAGTCGAAGTCCTCCCTTGCATACTAGATGGATAAAGAGATAAATAGATAAATGAATAGATAAGTAAATACATGAGTGAATGAATGAATGAATGAATGAATGAATGAATGAATGAATGAATGAATGAATGAATGAATGAGTGAGTGATTGTCTGAATAAATGAATTAGTAAATAAACTGAACCATTATCATTCAGAGACATGACAGACGTTAAAGCTGAGGTCCTCCTGACAAAGGTCTTCCAGGCTTCTCTTTCTTTTCCATTAGTCATATTTATCAGGCATGACAGACATCACGTTCAATCCTTTCAGGATTTTGTCTAATGCACTCAGTGGTCTGGAAGGCTGGCCCAATAATGATGAAATAAATGAATGTATCGTTTGACATACGAGTTTCCTGGAAGTGTGTGGAGAACGGCAGTACCTACAGTAATATTGATTATGTCCTTGGCTAGCACCTAGCAGTGTTGAACTACACATTCCAGACATTATATAGCTCTTCATATATGTCGAGCAAATAAGACGCTGATAAACGTGGCGAACACACACACACACACACACACACACACACACACACACACACACACACACACACACACACACACACACACACACACACATTAACGAACAAAGAGAACATTTGTATGGAAGGCTAATTGTAAAGAGAGTCGAAGTCCTCCCTTTGCATAAATAGATGGATAAAGAGATAAATAAATAAATGAATAGATAAGTAAGTAGATGAATGAATGAATGAATGAACGATTGTCTGAATAAATAAATAAGTAAATAAATTGATAGGTGAATAGATAAGATAATAGGAACACATAACCACTTTACAATCCCTGTCTGACTCTTTGACTAACTGACTAACCGTTGTTATCTTTCCATTATATACAATCATGGACGAGAGGAGGGAACTCTTAGAGAGTCAAAACAGGGGGTAGGCCTGCCCAGATCGACACCGGTAACATCTCACAGATTCGCACGTGCTAGCTGTGCAAAGTGGCAAAAGGACGAGCGTCGGATAAGTGACATAGCAACACTGAGTTGTAAGCCGGTTGACATTGCAAATACTGTGCGCGCAAGGGTGGGGTGGAGAGTTCATGTAAATATGGAAGAGGGGTATACAGAGCTAGATAATGATGACAATGCTTCTACTGGTGATGTTGTTTATAGTGATATGGGGGAAGTGATATTATTATGGTCTACAAGTGATGGTGTTTGTGGTAATGATGATGCTGTAGACATTCGCCAACCTTTGTTGTGTGACTCACTGACTGACAGTGACAATGACAATGACAGTCTTGTTGAAAGTTGTAACCCAGGGACCGTCTCAGAAGGATATTTGTCTAACTGGTGTGAACGAGTGGAGAGGGATACATTGGGGTGTTCTCTCTCTCTCTCTCTCTCTCTCTCTCTCTCTCTCTCTCTCTCTCTCTCTCTCTCTCTCTCTCTTGAAGTTTTATGTAGCTGCGAAGAAATTGTCTCTTCAATGGAGCAATTCAGGAGGTGTGTTGCTATCAATAAGTCAGACTTTACAGAAACATGTGCAATAAAAAATAACACTTGATTGCGACAACGATTTTGCTATAAAAGTAAACATGCGTTTAGACAAAGATGTCATATGAGTCGCTTGCAATATTGTTCTGGAAGGCGGCCCATATACAACGATGAATAGATTTTGGATGGTGTTCTGTTAATGGAAGAAGCCCTATTGCAGCATTTTTAAAAAGAAATGGTTGAATTTTGAGTCCGCCGTTGCTTTCTTTTTTCATTACTGAACTAGCAGTGGAGCTATCTAGGTAGACATGGTCTTCAAATAATAACTGAAACAGTAGAAATCTTTTTATTACTGTTTGCTGACGATGTTACTTTTTGTCTAGAACAGTTGTAGGTTTACAAAACTAATTAAATATCTGAAAAGAAGAAGCAGATGTTCAACAGTTAACTTGGATAAGACAAATATTGTGCTCTTCAGAAATAGTGGACAGCTTCTTTACACGAAAGACTGCTTTATAGAAATACAAACGTTCAAGTAGCCAGTTCATAAAATACTTAGCAATGATATATTCCAACAAATTGGCGTTAAGTTATGGATGGGAAAAATCTTTAAGGAAGAGTAAGAAAGGTGTCATTGAAATCATGAGATCCGTGATGGAGCTGAAATGAATTGATTGTGGTATGTTTTGGAAAACGTTTGATGCACAGTTATAACCTTTACTTACCGATGGAGCTGAAATTTGGGTGTTGGAAGAAAATTCACAGATAGAAAAAAAGTACATATGTATTCTATGGATGGTTTTCTTCAGGTGCCAATTCATTCATCTAACACTGTTTTATACGGAGAGATGGGCAAATCCCTTTTTGTTTAAGATTCTATGTGAAATGTGTAAGGTATTAGTTGAAAATGTTGAAGCTCCCACAATCAGGTCGCTGTGCAGACAACTTCTGATATAGAATGGAACAAGGCTAAGACCATTGGGCTTATAATGTAACGAAAGTGCTTTCAGAACAGGGCTTTCTCTAGAAGTAGGAAACGAACAGCAGTTTGTTGCAGAATTTAAGGATAAACTCATTTGTTCTTTTAAACAGAACTGGCGTTCAGATATGGAAACCAAGGAAAGGTATCGTTGGTTCTTCTCTTTTAAGAATATATTCCATTCGGAAAAACTTAATGTTATTACAGATAAATGGCACAGAGAGTTGTCACGCACGATTCAGGTTAGAACTGTAGGTTTCAAGGCAAACAAAAGATGGTTCTAGTGTGGAACATCCACAGAATCACCGTGTCCTTCATGTGGATACATTACTGACAGCGAAAAGCACTGTTTGTTTCGATGTACCGAATACAGTGATGCGCGTGCAAAACGTTCCTTTTTCACTTTGAATGTTTGTGAAAAGCAAGACGTTGCTTCTTTGTTATCGCCTGATGACGACTGTATAATCAAATCAGCTGCTTTTTTTTCATTACAGAAGAAATGAAAGTCAGGCAACAGCATTTATTACACTGCATTTAAAAAGTACCTAAACTAGCAAAATATCACTTAAAGAACGTGGAGGAGTTCAGGGAAATAGTCATTGCTTACTAAATGAGGGGATGATCAAATCAGTCTGTCATATTAAATTTTCCTCGTGTGTGTGTGTGTGTGTGTGTGAGTGTGTGTGTGTGTGTGTGTGTGTGTGTGTGTGTGTGTGTGCGCGCGCGCGCGCAAACTTTTTACTTTACTATATTCAATAATTAGTGAATCTTTTGCAAATCGGCGATTTAGTCTTCAACACGTCAGAGGGTCAGGGGTAATACTTTGTTTAATGAAACAATAACCATTAAAATATGTACAAGAAATAGTTAGTGATTGGTTTGATAGATAATGCTTATTTCAAATTGCTTTTCTTATTTATCAAAGGATATCATGTAGGCTTACATTTGTACTAACATACCACCAGAGAATTCTTTTCATTCTTTCTATGGGATTGAAAATGTCATTCGTGTGCTGGAAATACTATTGTTGATAAATTTTTACAGTCCCCTAATGTGCATCTGTTACTAAGTACAAACACGAATGGTAGAACAGCTAATCTTGGTCCGGGTATGTCTGTTAAGAGGTATGCTTATGTTGGTCCAGGTATGCCTGTTAAGAGGTATGCTGATCTTGGTCCAGGTATGTCTGTTAAGAGGTATGCTAATCTTGGTCCAGGTATGCATGTTAAGAGGTATGCTTATGTTGGTCCAGGTATGTCTGTTAAGAGGTATGCTAATCTTGGTCCAGGTATGTCTGTTAAGAGGTATGCTAATCTTGGTCCAGGTATGTCTGTTAAGAGATATGCTAATCTTGGTCCAGGTATGTCTGTTAAGAGATAAGCTAATCTTGGTCCAGGTATGTCTGTTAAGAGGTATGCTATATATTCTTAAATCAAAAGTGCTACATGCTATGGTAACAGATGCCTCGTAGACAAGATGCTGAATAAGTAGGGGAATGTTCAATTGAATATATAGACAAAGTTTGAATCCTGTATAAATGTAATAAATAGGGAACCGCCAAGAAAACGTAGACAAACGAATCACAAGACAAAACATGACGCGTTTCGACCTCTTAGGTCTTCTTCAGGCAAGATACAAAACACTCTGACAACGAAAATGAA
>JADBJO010011694.1:42500-45000 GCA_016801955.1 Conus betulinus | reverse complement strand
CTGAACGACACATGTAGTAATGAAGTGCTACCTGAATGACACATGTAGTAATAAAGTGCTATCTGAATGACACATATAGTATGTAGTGCTACCTGAACGACACATGTATTAATAAAGTGCTACCTGAACGACACACATGTAGTAATAAAGTGCTATGTGAATGACACGTGTAGTGTGTAGTCTACCTGAACGACACATGTTGTAATAAAGTGCTACCAGAATGACACATGTAGTAATGAAGTGCTATCTGAACGACACATGTAGTAAAGGGCGCTACCTGAACGACACATGTAGCAATAAAGTGCTACCTGAATGAAACATGTAGTGCGTAGTGCTACCTGAACGACACATATAGTGGTAAAGTGCTACCTACCGACACATGTACAGATAAAGCGCTATCTGAACGACACGTGTAGTATGTAGTGCTACCTGAACTACACATGTAGTAATGAAGTGCTACCTGAACGACACATGTAGTAATGAAGTGCTACCTGAACGACACATGTAGTAATAAAGTGTTACCTGAACGACACATGTAGTAGTAAAGTGCTACCTACCGACACATGTACAGATAAAGCGCTATCTGAACGACACGTGTAGTATGTAGTGCTACCTGAACTACACATGTAGTAATGAAGTGCTACCTGAACTACACGTGTAGTAATAAAGTGCTACCTGAACTACACGTGTAGTAATAAAGTGCTACTTGAACTACACATGTAGTAATAAAGTGCTACCTGAACTACACATGTAGTAATGAAGTGATACCTGAACGACACATGTAGTAATGAAGTGATACCTGAACGACACATGTAGTAATAAAAGTGTTACCTGAACGACACATGTAGCAATGAAGTGCTACCTGAACGACACATGTAGTAATGAAGTGCTACCTGAACGACACATGTAGTAATGAAGTGATACCTGAACGACACATGTAGTAATAAAGTGTTACCTGAACGACACATGTAGCAATGAAGTGCTACCTGAACGACACGTGTAGTATGTAGTGGTACCTGAACTACACATGTAGTAATGCAGTATTGCCTGAACTACACATGTAGTAATGAAGTGCTACCTGAACGACACGTGTAGCAATAAAGTGCTACCTGAATGAGAATGTAGTGTGTAGTACTACCTGAATGACACATGTAGTAGTAAAGTGCTACCTCGTGACACATGTACAAATGCGCTATCTGAATGACACGTGTAGTGTGTAGTGCTACCTGAACGACACATGTAACAATAAAGTGTTAGCTGAACGACAAATGTAGTATGTTGTGCTACCTGAACGACACGGATAGTAATAAAGTGCTGCAGATATGAAGGCTTATCACCCCCCTGTTTTTCTACAATCTGAGACATAAGAGCAAGCTTTGTTTATAATTCAATATTTCTTGCAGTCATTGCAACACCTAGCTGCTCTGTAAGTTGCTGGAATGGTGCTTGGTACTTATCCTTGGAATTTATTGTTTTATTGTAATTTAGTCCCTTGTGGATTCATTCCAAGAACTGGCCCTCAGCACTTGTGTCTTAGGAGCTTATCTTTTTATATTTTCTACTTTTCACAAGAAAATATAGCTTCTTTTGCTCTTTCATGATTTTCTTTTGCTTCTTAGGTGGCACCTTTGGTTAGTTTTTTTGAAAAAACTCAACAAACATACTTTGGTATTGCACACCAGCCTTTTTCTGGTATAGCATTCTTTCTTAAAACCGAAAAGGCAGAGGAGTCAAATTACCACTTTCCGCGGTCACTGAGGAGAGAAACAATCAGGTTTCGAAATATCGGTATCTGACCAGGAGTTATATGTTAGTGAGCTTGCTCCCCATTGGAGATGGTCTCCTGCTTCGGACACTATAAGCTTGCTGAAGGATCATTTTGAGAAGCATTTATTATTCCCCATTCACCCACTCAAGAACATACTGTCAGTTAGGCAGAATCATCTACCACTGCAGACATGAAGGCTTATCACTCCCCTGTTTTCTACAATCTGAGACATAAGAGCAAGCTTTGTTTATGATTTTTTAAAAAAATATATATATATGCATGCGCTCGCGCGCGCGGACACACTCACTCACTCACACACAAACACACATCTGAAGGGCTTTCTAAATGGGTAAAGGGGACAAAGGAGAAATGATAAAACGTGTTGGAACATACTGGGCTCACTGATTTCCTGTAGTGGAGGAAATCCTTTTGTTGTGCCTGGATTTCCACTTCAACTCATGGGTGAGTGCTGTTACAAGTTCCGGCCGGGAGCAGTGACTGTTTATCCACAACAAATAGACACGACATTTATTCCTTAATGGTGTTCATATCATAGGGGAAGAAAGTATCAACTCAATATCCCGTAAAGCGGCTTGCAATGGCGTGTTTTTTTTGTTTTGTTTGTTTGTTTTTTTTTTTACATAGAAAAACATGTCGTGATTTGTACGCCAGGGTGAAATGACATAATGATAAAAATGGATGCTTGTGAAAATGCTTCTGGCTATTTGGGAC